>JAQFXV010000097.1:0-38232 GCA_034694065.1 Camisia spinifer
TTTGTTTATATGAGTGAACAGTTAAATGGGACATCATTTCGGTGCAGAACCATTCGTTGAACATGTGTAAATAGCACTGGCATTATAAAGATGATAGTGTACTTCAATTTAAGTGCTAAATTGACTATTAAGTTGTTTCAGTCTTTCTCTGGATTCGGTTAAAGATGAGTGCGATTAGTGATAATCAGAGCCGATACTTTTGGTGAGCACCGATTTTTCCATTGTATTTGGTTATTAACGGATATTAAGTTAAGACTAGTATTGATTGAAAGGAAAACCTGAATTCCACCGATAACACAATAATTGAGAGTTTGGTTCACTTCACTCGTTAGTTATCCGTATTTAAACACAAGCCCAGGAAGAATGAAACAACCTTTACTTTTTAAGACCTTATTTAACTACTGTCATATTAATTATTCATTATTCAGAGAAATACTATTCAATTTATTTAGTCTTTTTTATTTTTGAAGTTTAATGTGATTAAAACGAAATAACTTGAGTGGTATTTCTGTGAATAATGAATAACGTCAAATACAAATTAAAAAGAGCAAATTCGAAGTTCATTCATTCAGCTCCATTTTTGTGGTATAAACACGATTACGTGCCTTCAAATATGAAAGTTATAACTACCTGAACTTGTGAATATTTAAGTTTAAGGGGCTGTAGCTCTCATAATGAGAATTTTTCAGCCAAATAAAAATATACGTATTCAACCATTTTTAGTCTACTTTTGACTCAAACCATCAAAACTTGAAAATCTTTCCTAAAATCCTCTGACAGATTTTTATTACTTAGATAAACTTAGGGATACTTCTGTGTCTGATCACGCTTCTTATGTACAGATATTATGTGCGTACCAGAATACTGCCTGAACAAAAAAAATTCATCGACAAAAATTTATCCGAAAATGCATTGAACAGCAGAAGATCGTTAATATTGAGAATGAGCGTTCAGAGTATTGTATAGATTATAACTTCCAGAAAATTTTGTCTAAGTTACCAAATAGTTTCTGTTCATGTTTTTCACGTTAATTTTGTAATTTGTAATATTTTCAAAACTGGATATTAAAAGTATAATAGTTAACAGTAATAGAAATATAACTCGCTTAGTAAATGAATTCAAAAATAATATCTTGCATTATTTTATTGAAAAATCAATTTCAATGTCAGTAATAAAGATAAAATCGATTCAATTATCAGCGAAAATTAAAATATTATTAAAATGCCTTCTAATTATTGTAATCCCGGGTTTTATAACCTGATGTTGAGTTATGCAGAAGAGTTTTTTGAAAAAAGTTATTTTATAAACTTATCGAAAGTTTATCGAAAGTTTTATAAACTTATATAAAAAGTATCGAAGGAGTTATATAGAAATCCACTGACAAATATTCGGTCTAATTTTGTCAATTTTTTATTTAATTCGTATTCCTTCTATTTTCGTACTTTCAATATAAGAAAAAGACAAAAACTTCGAATTACACGATTGGATATTCGGTTACTAAAAGGCCTAAATCAGATATGTCTAAAAAATTGCCTAAAAAGAAAAGTCCCAAATGTATGAAAAAAGAAATGAATTGCGACTCAATAAAATTTGTTTATACAACAAAGCTATAAGTTAATTTAGAAATTATATTTCAAAAGAAGGTAAAATTCTAGTTTACTACCACTGAATTCGATTTTAATGAAACTAGACTAGACTCCAGCCATTCATGGGGTAGGTTTGCTATGGGTCCTTTCAGAAATCCAAAAAATAGGATTTGGTCCTTCCTTCGCTTTTTATGGAAATTTTCAAAAATGTAGTGCTTAGTCTCCTCTTTGATTATTTATGGAATTTCGAAAATTAGTGCTTAGTTCCGCCTTCGCTTTTTCATTAATTATATGAAAATTAGATAACTTGATAGATAAATTTGACAAATTGGTCATTTTTATCGTTTAAAGTTCAAATTTTTTCTATTTTCTTTGCATTTCTTTGTGATTTTAGGCAAATTTATTGAATTCTCGAAACGAAATTCGAAAAAATTGTCTTTTAAATCCAACCACCCTCTGAAATTCGGGAAATCCAAAATTGGCATTCTTCCCAAAGGCACCCTTTATGTGCGGGCCGGCATATGACAAACCTTACCCATTTCTGACTTTAGCCCAAAATAGTTATAAAGCAAATCTTTCAATTGTTGGAAAATATCAATTAAAGTGTTTGATTGACTAAAAAAAAGTTTATCAATTTACTTATTTAAAATTGAAATGAAAGTATTATATAATTAGCTAAAAAGAATAATATTTCGTTTATAAAGAATGTTTTGAAAGAAATGTTAGCGATCATTGAGTTTGAATGAACATAGAATGACTAAAAGTAAAATTCAATAATAAATAATAAAAAGATAACGCGCTTATATTCGACTTAAATTTTTAAACTCAAACGATCATAATTTCGAGTATTTAGTTTTTTGGAACACTTATTTGATGGACATTTGGAAGAATTATTAAACAAAAATAAAAATTGGGCAAAAATGAAGATATTAATTAATTTGCTTTCAATTCTTATGATAAGTGAAGATGTATTCTCTAAAGAAGAGGTAAAACAGCGAATGTCTAAATGAAAAAGCTATTTTATAAGTTATATTTTAGATTCTATCTTAAAGGCAAAGAAAGAAAATCCATTGAAGCCATTCTTACAAATGCTTATTGTGATTGTTGGGTTCTTAGATCTCATTTGTGTAATAGTTGTCATTATTCTCTGCTTACAATCGAAAAGAATGAAAAGAAAGGATACTATCAATACAAATACAATAGACACGGTATCAATTACTTCAAAATCTAAAAAATTGGAAGGACTGGATGCAGAAAAAATGAAACAAAAGTCTTGAAAAACGAGAAATCTGTGCCTAATCAAAAAGTTATTAAATAGTTTTTTTTTCATAAAACTTTGTTAATGGTTATTATTTTGAGATAATATTAGATACAAATTGAAAATTAATTATCAAATTTGAAAATAAATAAATTATTCTTTCAAATAAATTTGATAGCCTTTTAATAAAGATTCTTTGATTCAATCAACAAAAAATAGATGAAAATGATCATTCGTATAATATATTCATGTTTAGAGAAAATTTAAATTTGTGATTCAAAAATAAAAGAAATAATCAAACACAAATAATCCTATAAGTTCTTTAATTAGTCTCAATATTTATTCTGAATACATTTGCAGAAAGCGAGCGATTAACTGATAAGTAATGTTATATCAGTTCGGGATTTTCATTTCTATTCAGTTTCTATTCTTGTTCATATATCAAATCACAATTTTTGCTCCTTCTTTTTGTATATTCAAGAGAAACCCGAGTTAACATAATTATGATCCGTACTTGTTTTATTTATTTTTAAAGATTCTAATATCAAAACAATCTTTATTAAATTGGAGGAATTTTGACAGAACTAGGATCTCACCTTATCGTACTATAAAAAGTCCGGCAAATTCTAATATAAACTCAAATTATGAAATGAATATTTCAAAGGAAAATTAAATATTTTTAATTCGAGCCATGAGTATACTTTCTCACTAAACAATTATAGTAAAGATAACTCATAACTCTAATATAAATCAATAGGAAAATATTCTAACCTATGCAAAGCTGTATACATATCTCGTGATTCTTCGTCATTAAAAATAATATCATTTATAGATAACTTTGATTAACTCAAGCAATTATTTCTGATAAAAAGTCATACCAATCATTTCTTTTTTCGCTTGAAACTCATAATCATAACATAATATATGAAAGAAAGAAGAAAATGTTTGACACACGCTATTAAATAGATTTGATGCTAATTTAGAACTGATAGGTTTGAAAAAATTTGAAATGAAGCTCATGTAAGCAGTTATTTAGTTAAGTAATAAAAGTTGAGGCTGTATATACTGGTATTTAATGTAAGAAATTTATTTGATAAATTTGCTGATATAATTTGTTCACATTAAAAGGCTATACTATAATGATTAGTAGTAATGCTCTAAATACTATTAAGAAGTAGAGCCTATTATCATTTATATTTCTTAGCGTTTGCTAACATCAGCTCACAGTAATCAAATCCCTTGAGTTTTAATGTATAAGACATTGGCATCAAACTCATTTGCTCACCAATTAACACAATGTCAGGATCGAAATGAGTTATCGCAAGCTAACGACTCCCAAATGTATGCTCTAAAGCTATGACTATAGTTGTGCTGATGTTAGGGAAACTTGCATTCGATACTTTGACCCGAAGGCAATAATAGCATTCACTTTTACAACGCATCAGAGAGTTATAAAAAATGTTTGCATGTGATGGCCTTTTCTGATATAATGTTCGCCTCTTTTCATGTTTTATGCGCTACTTTTCTATGAAAGTATGAAACTATGAAATAGCAGCCACTATAGTGCACATATGAATCTCCATTAACTCATGGGGATTCTCAATATATATATATATTTGGTTTATATATGTTGTATAATATACGGAAGATAAAGCGTAAAAGCAAAAGTGAACGTTTGCCAAATCGAAATTTACAGCAAAAAAGTTTGAACTTTCGATTTACTAGAAGTTGTTGATGCGAACAAAATACAAAATATTGACATTTTATTACTGAAAAACAGCGTAAGCATATTCTTGCTCTTCAACATACTATCTGTGAATTGCTATTTCAAGTGTGATGAAAACAAATATCATCGAAATGCTAATGGGTTTGAATTCTTCCACTATAGGTAGTGATAATAATTATGATAAAGAAGCAAAATTCGAATTTTTCATTCATATTTTTTTACTCTTTGAACATTAGTTACTGATAGGTTCATATCTATACTGTAATGATGAAAATAACCCGCATTGAAAATCATTATGAATTAAACACTTCGTATTCAATATAAAAAGCTTCATTTTCAATGATTAGTTGAAAAATGAGTTAACTTTTGAATTTCGTTTGATTTAATAATCAAAGTTTTTCAAATTTTCAAAATGTTATAAAAAATTATCATAAAAATTCAATCAAATAAATGATCATTCCTTCAAAATTGAACTCAATTATCATATAACTTATGAAAAAAAAACTTCAAAATAAGAAAAGCATAGAAATGATAATTTTTGATTAATATTTTATTTCAATAAATTCCAAAATCAATTTTGCTTTTATAAAACTTTGAAGAATTAGTTTTCTATGAATTAAATTTTATTTAAATTTCCAAAATTGGGTGATAGGTTTTGGCGATTTACAAGCTATTAGAACAGTAGCAGAAAATGATTAAACAAAATTGGAAAACATAAACCAAACGCTTTTTAATTATAATTTTTAGCAATATATAGAAATGGGAATTCTCTATAAAGTTTGGTTTTTACTGAAACCACAAGAGTCTATTACAACAGAATGTGGTCGTCATATAAATGACTTATTCAAACATTCAACTGTTACGCTCTGATTAATAAATAACAATTAATGCAATCATCGGATTACAGTTTTTTAATTCTAATTTAAGTGTAAAAGCTTTCTCTGACAAGAATAAAAATAATTAATTAGGAAATAGTATTGCTGTTTTGACATGCCTTTGTATAGATAAGAAACAAAATTTGGTGATACAATGTTCGAATACCAGAAAAGTCTTAAATCTATAAAAGTTTTCTTTAGGAGTAGTTGAGCACTAGTATTGGTAAGTTTGTTGGTATTGCTAGTATTAGAGTTATACAGAGTATATGGTATATATAGCCAAAACAAACTACATCATTTGTTGCACAATTCCATAGGGATGCTGATGTTCATTAAGCTTCGGCCCCAACAAAACCTCGTGGGTATTGGTAGAGAGTATAGCAAGTATACCGCGTTGCCCTTCGGTAAAAACGCGCTGTAATATATGGTGCGTGAATAACATTGCAACCAAAAAGTTTGCTATTCTGTATAAAAGTTTTAGTTTAGGAAAACTTCTTTCTCTATCGTTAAGTAGAAAGCCTTCAATGAAATGAGACATAGAAGTGAGAGCTCAATCATGCATCTTGTTTATCTTGTGTTGGCTCCCAAAGCAAATAGATGTTGCAGTAAAGCTATGATTTGACGGATGATTCTATAGTGTATTCATCGAAACAGGTCAGGTCTACAAAATCAAAATTGATATGAGCAAAGGCTCACTATCAGCATAGAAACAATGCTAAATAATGCATATAAAGTCTCATCTGTTTTCATTTAGACTATGACAAGCAAACTAAAACTTTAGATGAATGTCTGTTTTATGTATCTTTTCATCATATTTTGACCTCAAAAAGTACAAAAACACTACAAATAAATTTATGCAGTATTGAAAAAGCAGAGAAAAACTTCTTTTACGAAAGTAGTTCTATTATTTATGCATTGATTTTGTTGTCCCCCTTTTTCTGCTCCTGTAAAAGATACTTGTTGGCAAAGCGACTAAGTTTTACGCTATACAACGCTTGCCTTACTTTCGCTTAAGTAATACAGTTTTGTATTAAAAGCTAAGCAGAGAATTGAGAGCTATAACCGGTCCTTTCAATTGGATTAAGTTTCCTATTTTCTAATATTAAGTTTAGTTAACACAATATCCTGACTACTTGTTCTGTTATAGCAGTACTACCTTTATTGAAATAACTCAATAGATTTATGCAGATTTCTCTTATTTCATGAAAACATAACAGAAGGAGACCATAGCGGCGATCAAGTGAACAGATGGAAAAATAAAAGAGAGAGCGAAAGTGAGTTTTGCTTCAAATGGTACATCAACGCCATTGCAGTAATGAAAAGGAGAGTTAATGCCTAGTAAGACAATACAATACAAATTTATTTTGATGAACAGTTGATAATAATGCTGAGTTCATCAATGCAATGACCCTTGTATTGGTTGTAGTGCACCCTCAGTGCCATATTGCTGTATTGGGAGGTCACTTATCTCAAAGTTACATTGGCTCTCAATGGGGCCTCAGCTCACTCACATCATGTCACGCATCACTAACACCTCTCTTGCATGGCCTGACTGGCAATGTGGTGAACAGTGTGTGCGAGGATAAGATATCCCTCATTCAAAATATAACTGCATTTGGCCTTTCTATCAAATATTTAGCAGGTTTGGGTTTTGGGCGCATCATTGCTCTATCAGACTATATATTCTATTGTATTATATTGTGTTATACTCTATGATGTACGCTATTGATCACTTTTGGCTAAAATCATTTATTTTTATTTTGTGTTACTCTCTCTCTCTCTCTCTCTCTCTCTCTCTCTCTCTCTTCCCTCTTATAGGAATTGTTTATGACAGATGTAGTGCGATATCAAATTCTGTTTCTCATTTAATATTTACTATTTATTAAAATTTGCTGGAAATGAACCAATTCTCGGACTCACTACTGATTCAGAGTTCGAAAGAATAGCAAATAAAGTTTGTTGTCAAACGAATAAAAGTATATTTAGAATAAGAAACTAAGGAATTTATTTGAATTAAGGATAATATAAAAGAGTAGAATTTTTGTTATTGTTCAAAATTTTAGATTTTGAGCAGAAGTAACTTGAAATCCTTGATAAGGGTCAGCCAACCCATTGCCCGGCATTTCGGACCAAATTTCTATTTAATCCTTACATTGACCTCTTCTTCTAATTTTCAATGCATTCTTCTTTATATAAGTACTTTTGTTCCCCTGAAAGTTTTCTCCAGTATTCCTACGAGAATGTAATGCCAAAGGCGAAGATTACTTCGAGCCCGAAATGGTTGCTTTTAGTACAGCATTCGTTTGTCTCAATTACAAAACTTATAACTTTTTGCTTTAATTGAACTTAACATTAAGCGAATATATGAAACGAAGCATTTATTCTACAGTATAATTCCTGTGTGAATTCATTTCTGCTAAAACTTGCGAACGAAAACTTTGCCTTAATTTAACATTTATATAAATATTCATAAAGCAGAAAAGTTTATTAGAAAGCATACAAAGATTAATTGAGTTAATACATAATTCTAAATCACATTAATTTCTCACAGGGTTTTATAGCTCGCTTAGTTTGGAATCGTTAATGTTAATGAAACAAAACTTTTTCTACAAAAAAAGATGACTTGAATATAAATTGCTATTTCATACTTTTCAAAGTGTGGCTTCAAGTTTAAGCTAAAACTTATCGAGACTACGAGTTTTGTTTAGTGTTGTTTTACTTCTCCCTAATTATGTTTCAACGTTTATCAGTTATTTTTCTCTTTAATTTAATCCAATGTTATCTTTCGATTTCACTATTTCAAAGCCTTTTCTTATTCTCTGTTAGAAAATCTCTCATTAATTAATAAGAATCTTCTTAACTCATGAAAAACTAATAGTTATAGTTGTTTGAAGAATAAAGTATATACAGGTATTTCAAATGCATCCAAAGTCTCAATAAGAAGTTAATTCAATGCATTTGAAAATTCATCTCAAGTTTATAAATACAAATAAATATGTAGTTAAAAATCGTAATAATTATTAGTATAGCATTGAATTAATTTATTGAATGTTAAATTTCATTCAACATTTCTATTTGTCTAAACTCTTCTTTTAATATAATTTATTTTGAGAAGAGATCTATTTTAACATGAAAATTAAATTTAACGACTATGAAGTCTAAAATTGATAAATAAGTTAAAAATAACATTATTTAATAGCATAAAATGATTTTAAATTTGACTTTAGATCCACTTCGTATACGCACTATTGAAACTAGTATTCAGTAGTATTGAACGTAATCAATACTTTTACTCTTAACAAGTAATGCAACACTAGTTTAAATAAAAGTTCAATTTAGAAAATAGTGTTTTCCAAATGAATAAATTATAACATTAATATTAAACACTCGTTTGTGCTTAAGCGTAAATATTTATCAATTTACAGTTAATTTAATTCACATTTTGAAATTTTTACTAAATTTTTCTCAATAAGTATGCAAATACTCCGCATTCACTCAGTTTTTTGGCATAAAATCAAACATTAAGTTATTGAAAGCATATCACATTTGCTCCGTTTATTTTAACGATTATACCTGTGGGATATCAAATGCAGTAAACCTTTAAATAAAAGTTTTGTTTGAGTTTCAAAAATCAAAGTTCAAATGAATGAACGGTGATTTTTAGAGTTTTATTAATTCCTTATAACATCAAATTTTTAGTTTAGGAAAAATTCTTTCTTTTATTTAATTATTGAAACTTCTCAATAAGATTAGTTTGAAAAGGGCTTCCACTAAAATGACAGTTTGACAAAATGCTAAATTACAGGTAATTGAACCATAAATCAGAAGTTTGAACGAAACCTATTGAGAATCAATTATTACTTTTAAACACCCAATAAATCAGTCAAACATTATTTGATACAATAATAGCATTTAAATTCATAAGCACTGACCTCAGTAACTGTTCCGAAGTTGTTGAACTTACTTGGAATCAATCAGAATCGGTTTCTCAAAAACAAAATACCTTTAAGAGGTAATATTTACCGCTAATGACTATCGCATGAAAACTGGGACAGTGGCTGATCATTAGATTCTATCGATTTTAAAGCTAAACATAAGTCGATTAGTGCCAGTTTTGCATCTGAGGAAAGCAAATGGGTATGAATATCACATTGCTCTAAAAGGGATAGCAAAGTGGGGAGAGATGAATGAGGAATACTGTAAATATAATTCAATTTCTTCAGAGAAATGGTACAAAATATACTGTAGAGCTTTATGAGAAGCATTTTTTAGAGAGTATTCGACCTTAATTTTGCTTTACTTTTCTATCATAAATTGGGATCAATTTGTTTACATTTAACGGTAGCTCTTATTTAATCTTATTGTGAGTGCAATAAAAGTTTTATTCGTTGAAAAGGGAAATGTAAGTTAAGTAAGAATCTTCGCTGGGCTTTACTTATGATTAAAATCAGAAGTTATGGCAAAATCTAATTTTTTATTTTGTTCGCTGAAAGCATTGCAGTGAGACTTCGACGAGAGAATTGAGAGATTTTTGTTATGAATCGAGTAAAATATAAGTAAAGATTGAGAAATAGTATAACTATATTCAACGTATTTCATATATTCCATACTTATATGTCAGATAATTATAACTAAAGTATATAATGTTAATGCTTGAAAGTATAGTATTTTGTGAATGGTATGCATTACCAATTGTCAGGCATAGGATCCTTAGGGGAACATTGGATTGGTTGATGTTCACAAGCATATAGTATAAGGCGTATCATTGGTAGGAGTGGTCAACTATGAAGAGCTACAGTTGTTGTATACATCCCAAGAATCAATCCCATCGCCTTCAACATGTGCGATAGCGCTTCCTCAAGGGAAGGAGTGGAATATCGACTGCACGTGCGGCACAACAATGCAATGTATTGCGCGTGCGTGATATAAAGTGCGTGCAATACTCTATGTAAGGCTTGTGGACCCCCGTGAGGCTTAACGTTACAGTCTCTCAGTCTCTTGACGACATTCAAGGCATATTCACTTGGGGCTCAAACTGCATGCTTGCTCGAAGACCCTTTGGGAGGACAGACAACCAGTGCCATCAGTGCCATATCGGTATTGCATTCCTAAAAACTGGACAGTTGTTTGACCATCAAAATCGGTATCGAGAGACGATGACATTACGTTTAACTGTGTTTGGAGAAGATGTTCTTCAATAACGAGACACTCGAGACTAGATATCTCAGAGTTAAAACTTCGAGTATTAAACCTTTGTGTTGATTGACGTTTCCTTAACTATTTTATATTGAACTCTATTATTCATTCAATACTAACATTTTAAGGTGAGAAAAAACTATCGATATATTTATGTGCTTAAAGTATTTTTAATTTATGAGTGATTCAAATGATTACTGAACAGTTTATATTAACAATATTATGGTGAATATAAATTGTTATATTGAGCACATAATTGAGATTATAAAGACTTCATGAAAGTGTGAACAATAATAACTTTATTATTTGCTACTTGTTTTTCAACATAAATGTTCAACTCATGCCTTTCTAAGAAATTGTGCTTTTCTTCAACTGATAACACAGTATAAGAAAAACAGAGTGTGAATCAAAAATCACAGGTGGGTCTGAACTAACTGAAAGCCTAAGGCTATCAATAGTACATTATTTTTATGTGAAATCTTGAATGCTTCAAAACTATTAAATTCACTGAATTTTGTTTGTATGAAAAAAAAACTTGAAACTGAAAATAAATTACTTAATTTTCGGCAAAAAATTAATCTCAAGTAAATATAAAAATAAATAAATAAATAGCCAAAAGGGACAGTTATTGTCCAGTGAAAGGCCTAATCATGGCGTATACGGTGTCTTCAATGTTTGGACTTCATCATAGCGGTGAGTCGGGGGGTCTTCACCAGCCTAGAGGCCCGTGTATGGCACCGACAGGAACTCTTAAAGAAGAACCATCATTGCATGTGCCGACAGCACATCATCCGCACGCGCAGTTACATCATCATCACCATCATCATGGTGTACGTGCAGGTGCCGGATGGATGCAATCTTCTATGCTTGACCAGGCAGCTGTTGCCAGGTTTGTTACCTATTTATTTTCTTATGTTTCAACTTATTTATTCGTAATTAATATTATAATACTTGTGAGTTAAGGCTATGCAAGAAATTTAATTGATTTTATGTTGTGTTCCGCCATTTGCTGTTCAACACAATCATCATATTTGAATATCTGTATACGTCTTATACTATTAGATGATAAAATATGTATGATATGAGTGTTTCAATATTAATGCCTTCTGTGTATATAAACCTAGTGTTGGTTTAGGTCGAGCTCACTTTGAGAAGCAGCCCCCGTCCAATTTGAGAAAAAGCAATTTTTTCCATTTTGTGGTTGCACTCTATGACAAAGCGGGTCAACCCGTTGAGGTCGAAAGAACTACATTCGTTGGCTTTATTGAAAAAGATCAGGTGAGCTTTCAGTCTTTTTTCTCATTTTACAAGTAATCCATTCGTCTTTTAGTCTTGTCTTATAAAAGCTCAACAATGAAATGCATTACACTATAGAACTATTTATATTTTAACAGGAAAATGAAGGTCAGAAAACAAATAATGGTATCCACTATAGACTTCAACTGCTTTACGCTAACGGTAATATATTATCTCTTGCTTTTACACTTAATACTTGTTTTGGCCTTTTGTTGAAACATTTCAAATGTTGGCAAGTGAAGCCTTTTCAACAAAATGGTCACATCGATTGCTTAATACATAATTCAAAAGCTCTTAATCAATTGCTATTCTTAAAGTTGTTTCTCTTTTCTATAAACAGGTGTCCGACAAGAACAAGACCTCTACGTTCGACTCATCGATTCTGTCACTAAACAGGTATGACTTAAATGTTAAAATGTGTGAATCAATTGTTTTATTTACATAAATGTATGACTGATTACAAAATAATGAGCTAAGAGTATAAAATAGAGAAGTGATAAATGCATATATTTATACAAATGCAATGCAATACTCACTACATAGTGAATAATAATAATAAGTTGCAATCAAAATATTTACATTAGTTTATTAGCTTGATTTGAACTTGTTATCCATAAATCATAATTGTAATCTATTTGCTGCCACTATTCATCTTATGTATGAATACATTGATGTAATTCATTGTGATTAAGTTTAATGCATCCAAACTGTTTAGCAGTACTTTATATTAGAAATACAGTGAAATTCCCGCTTATTTATTCTCTCATCTGATGACGTTCGCAAAGTTTGTTTTTCAAATAAAACCCAATAAAAGTTGAAATCAAAAGCAAATTTTATCATTTTAGATTAGAATTATGAATAATTTATTCAATAAAATTGCTTCAATTAAGTTATTTATTTAAAAGCTTGAGTTGATATGATTATTATGAGTTGAATAAATATGAATAGAAAAAAGATTTGAACGTATGTTAAGAATATAGTTAGAATATCGCCTGAAAGTATAGCATGATATGATGCATGTGATTCATAAAAACAAAACCGCGAATGATAAATCAGGCTCTTGACCGTGTAGTCAAAAAGCGTATTGATTTTTTGAGTTACTGCATGAGAGTGAGAGCTATGTTATAGCTTATTCCAGATTATGTACATTATGGCTTTTGAGTGGGTTTCAATGCATTCTATCGAAAAACTGTAAGGCAGTAAACGATGTTCGCTTTATAATATATAGCATTTTAAGAGCCCTAAAGCAAAAGCTAAACATTTTCGTAAAGCCGATCGCTTTAATTTTAACAATTGTTTTAAAGACTGACAAAATAATACCCATCTATTGGATTGAGAGAATTGTTCCAAATCAATGAGTTGGTGAATTCATTCCAGATTGATGTACACCACTCGCAAGTTAAAACATTGTATACACAGTATTACTGAAGTCGAGAGTCTCATCTTTTTGTAGATTCAATGAAACGTTGCGGATCAATCAAACGCTTGTCTGGGCACAAACACATCCATGCTATCCATGCTCTTCCCATAATTAGGAGAATGAACCACTCTTTTTCTTGTCCCTACTTCTGATTGATTATCCTCTCAAAACTTTCAATATCCTACAAAATTTCTTTATTTTTCTCTTTTCTTTTTACAATAATAACCAATTTTAATGAAAGATTCATTTGAGAATATATGCAAATCTCAAAATAAAAAGCTTCTTATTTTAAGAATAGTTATTATGTTTCTCAAAATAATTGGTATCTTAACCAAAAGGTTTAAGGGATTCTTTTACTTGCATTCTGATTATATCCAGAATAACAAAATAATTTCAAGTATATTTAATAAAGGATTTGTAAACTGTCTTTGATTGAGCATTATTTTGATACCTCATTATTTGTACAGTTGATAAAATACCTCAATATTTGTGCCTCAATGATGCTATTTTGAGAATAATAAATATATAACTTATAGCTTAGGTATTGATATTTAAATTTTTGTGATAAACCTTTATCAAAATTTGAATCAATTGAAAATTGTTTATCAAATAGTTTTATTATTCATGAATCATAAGTTTACTTTCAATTGTTTGAAAATTGAATGACTAGTTTGAAAATTTGAAAACTGATCCGAAGTTACTATTAAAGTTGAATCATAATGATATTTAAGCTACATTTGATTAATTTGAATAATATCACTTCTAATTTAGTTGAATTATTATTAGCCTCTTTCCAATCATTTATCGATTGTTCCCTTCTTGTTAACAAGACTAAACATAGTGAACCAAATGCTCTCATTATTGACCACCTGCCAGTCGACATATGAGCATATTTTCACCCTTAACTGCTATACAGTATTATTAAATATGTCAGATTTATGGATCAAATTTGAACATTCATCTGATTTTGTAGTCTTCAAAATAAATGATTGGGTGATATCCACTCAAATGACACTTTCCTGCAGTACTTTTTGTGCACTTGATGTATATAACAAACATTGAGAAGCTTTTCCGTGTTTGGATATCAATGTTTTCTATTAACAAGTGCAGAGATGGGGAAAGAGAAGAGAGTCTAAAGAGAGATACATTTGTCCCATAAAGCGGAGCACCAGAAATGAAACGACTGAGTGCACACATTTTGAGCCTTCGAAAATACATTATATACTTAGTTGTATTGTATAAAAACACCACATAGAGGTCCTATTGAAGCAGATGTCAAGCCAAGCATATCTCACTCTCCTCTTTTTTCAGTCTCATTCACTGAATATTATAGACCATTATAATGTGTGCCAACTCTATGTCTGCACTGTTCTGATAATTGTCGCCCATATGGGTTTGACAAAAAACCTGTTCACTTTTGCGATCATTTGTGTATAAAAAAGATATATTGAAATAAAAGGAGCATAAAATATAATGCATTTAAGCATGTTTTGTTAGTACACAAGTATATTTAATTTTGAATCACTATTAATAACAATGGTTACAATCTGTTAACTTATCTGTAAAGAAGTCACTGATTCAACTTTTTAATTTCTTGATAGGCAATCATTTATGAAGGGCAGGATAAAAACCCTGAAATGTGTCGCGTTCTTCTAACACACGAAGTGATGTGCAGGTAATTTATTTTGGCATAAAGTATTGTATTACTCGTTGCTCTATTCAATCAGTTTCATTGCATCAATTTGTATTTTTTCATCTTTCTTTATCCAGCCGGTGCTGCGACAAGAAAAGCTGTGGTAATCGAAATGAGACTCCTTCTGATCCAGTTATCATCGACCGGTAAGTGTAAAACTGAACAAAAAAATTCTATCAATGTTTATAATACAAAATTATGGTATTGATGAAACTTTCGCTTTTGTCAAATTTTCGCAATCTGTGAGCGCAAAAAATATCTAATCCTAAGCATAAAAAGTTGTTTTATGCATGCATTACATGCTTGTGTAACTACTGGCTTATATACCAGTATGAAAATAAAATACTGCTGAAGTTCGCGTAATGCCTTCGACGCAATTACTGCAGAGAACAGTTTCAGTAATAAGCGTAAAACTTCTGCTTAAAGCCTATCTCCATCTCGAATATCATATTTTGAGATTCATAATGATGCCTAACTGGCGAAAAGGGAGATATTATCATGACTGAGACGCTCACTATTTATGTTGAAGCTCTGCCGCGTGCATGCGATAAAAAGGCGTGCGTTTGGCTCGTGTTGTGCTCGTGCTGGTGACCCCTCGTATGATAACATTTGCGCTAAAATTTCAATATCTGATCGATTGCATAAAAGAAAGAGTGGGCACTCTATCCTTTTTAAGCTTCAAAGGTCTCTTATTTCTGTAAAAAATGGTCCCAATAATTGAGTGCAAATAAATAAAACAGAATTTATTTATAAAATTTACGTTAAATGATTTATATTTAGTTGAAAATATCAGTAATAACTGTGATTTGAACACATACTCGAATTTTTATATTAAATTCCATGTTTTTGATGATTAAGTTATAAATCAATTGTTGAACCCATAAATGATATAAAATGTGTCAATAGTCATGTTGTCCGACAATTAATTGAAATTATTTTTGCCACCATTATTGGATAATTTATGGTTATGACTATTGTCTGAATGTACACTTGATTGAAGCATCAAAACAGGTCCAAACCATCCCAATGTAGAATTGGCTGATGAGGTTTCCCCCAATATTACACTAATCCTCTTGAGTTGAGCAGATGGTCTGCCCCATCATTTTGTGAATATAATCTGACACAAAGCATTGCCATAGATTTGCCACATTTACGTTCGTTAATACAACTAAAACTCATATTCATTGTGATTGAATCACAACTGTGTTCTTTTAGCCCTTAACAGCCAAGCATATGAACAATATTTCCTACTCTGAAGAGAGTGGAAATTATTAAATGAATAGCCTTTAACTCGATTTTCTCTATTTATTTATAAATAAGTAAATAGTTTTCTTTTATCGTATATTTTTTAAACAGTAGTTAAGATGACTGTGAAGTCCATTTGAGTTGAAAAATACATTAGAGTTGACTGCGATCTATATGCAAAATCTAAATGAGCTAACTTTATAAAGTTTTGCTTTTGAAATACTTCTTTTATAGATCGAGCCCGAGTGCCACTCAAATATATCCTAAATTTTATTTAGTAAAATAGTGCACAAATGCATGCTCTACTGTATATACTGTATGGCCATTCATTCTATTTTGTGCTGTAGATGTTTTTTCCTTTTTATCTAAGTTAGTACAGAAAAATGCTCACTAACTTTTTTTTATGGCAAAGCAAAGAATGAGCGCACGTATATATCTCTACATCGAAGAGACCGATTCTTTGATTTGATTTATCAGAGACTATGTATTTGATTGGCCGTCAGGGGCTTCTTCTTAAATCTACTTTTGGTTTTGCTACAGTTGGCCATTGCCTCAAAGATGTGCACAAATAGTAAACTTGATCAAAGACTGCATCTTAAGTCGATTTTGTTTCTCCTTTTTTACAGTTTATCTTAAATGAACTCAAAAAAGATACTCAATATTTTTGTGACTTTTTGAGTAATGCTTTTAAAGTTTGCACTTATTTGAACTCTTGATTTAAACATTTTTGAGCGTTTTATTTCAAGTACTTTTTCAATTCAGTTTTGACATTGTTTTAAGGAATTTCATCCTCGAGTTTGTTTAATAACCTGTTTTCAGATTAATCTTCAAATAGAAGGATTGAGTATTTCCCCTCATTTCTCAGCTATATTGCTATATTTCAATGAAAATCAATCCTTCACTTGTAGTATTACTATTATCAATAGTAGTTAAACTAGTGTTGGAAAAATACATAATGTACAGTACATTTGATGTATCGATTCCAACGCTAGCCCTAACTGTTAATTCAATAGAAAATATCGGATAAATGAGTATATCTTTATTTTGAAATATGAAAAATAAAAATTAAATACAAGCAATTTAAAAACTTGTGATCAAAGATTACTTTTAGAATTATTTTACCATTTTAATGATCGTAAGATTGCATAATAATTTTTAATTATTTATTATGCCCTTAATTACCAGTGAATTGAATAAAATTTGTTTTAAAATAGTATTTCTCAATGTAATCATCAAACTTTTCATCGCTTACTCAAAGTTATTCTCGTATAGATTAGACTTAATTTGTTGTCACGTAATCATTGTTTCATTAGAAATAAGTTTAACAAATTGCAAATGTCAACTCCATTTAGTGACAGCTCATTATTTCAAGTAGTTCTCAATTTTTCAAAATTAAAACTTTTGCAATGCTCTCCCATTTGTCAATTAAATTTTTCATTTCTCTTAATATTTGTGTATTTTAAACAAATAATTGTGGTTATCGTAGTTTTCATAATAGTTAATATAATTCCTTAATCAATGATAAATTAGGATCGAATGAAACAATGATTGTTTGCAAATATATTATAACCAAAGAAATGTTGAAACTCTGTTAACTCAGAAAAATTCTAACAGAATAGAAAATAATAGAAATTAGCGCTTTCTATCAGTGTTTGAGAATAGCGTGTTCTTACCATCTTTGCTAAGTTTACGATTTAGCTGTATATACGATTTGTGTAGTGTATATTTGTCTGTATATATTGAGTAGAGCATAGAGTAAAAGCAAGTACAGTAAGCACATGCTCTCTCAATGTCAGTTTTATTTGAGAGTCTCCGTGAAAATAGCGCTTTTGCTGACTTGATGAATTATTGACGAAGCCATGCAGCTAATTTGCTGGCTTTTGTAATAACAACCCTCACCATATACAAAGGGGATCTCTATTGCAATGAGAAGTATTGTATAAAATGACATTTATATATCATACCAGTGTATTATTTTTTATAACTTACATTAGCAGATGTGCACAAAAAGAGGCATTCTTTTTAGATAATAATTTTTACACCCTTTTTTATATAACTTTATAAGTTATTTCTATCATAAGGTTTTTCTTTTAAACTTCAAATAAAAACAAATGGCATCCAATTCGATAATTTCTTTTTGAAAATAATTTAAAAGCTGACAATCATAATAGAGGCAATAGTAGTGTAATAATAATTTAACTTTAATGATTTAGATGTGCATCAAATGCTAGTCATATGTCTCCCCAAAAATCAATTCCCATTATTTTATTATTTTCCCTTTGCTGCAGTTCAGCTCGAGTTAGATCTAATATACTTTTACACCGTATAAAAGCATGTGAGATACATATGAATGAAAAAAGGGGCGACTATTTCCGTAGGGTTTGCTCTCTAGTTATCTGATGCGCTTAAATTATTATTATTGCCACTCTTAGCCACCTCTCTTTCCGGCTAAAATTTTACTTTTATGCGATTTCACTTATTTCGAGAATATGTGCTCAAAATTTGAATCATTAGCTTTTTTACATATATTTAAAGATCCAGTTATTTTCTATGAAAGTATAGGAATTGATTTCAAATGTCATATTGATATAGATATTATAGCAGTTAAGTTTATCATTATATTCATTACTTAAGGATATATTATTATAGATTAATATTTTTGTTTAATTAATGAACTTAAACAAAACTTTACATAATTATCAGTAGTAAATTGGATGACATGAAAATCTAATCAACAAACATGAATCAGTATGAGTTTGTCATAAAACTGGTGGCAATGAAGCCATCACACCATCACATCATTTCAGACACTCATTTATGTTACACAATAGACTTTGGGTAGAGTGAAGTGCTCTTATAAACAGCTATTGAATCAGATTCTATTACCAGTGAATGTATGACAAACATTAGACTAACAAAAAGCAAATAAATGGGTGCACTTCTATATAACCCCCCATCTCTTCAAATAATTTTTGCGATAATCGTTATTTCAATATTATATAACTCACGCTTTGCTTATTATACTAATCATATTTCAAGTCTTAACAAATATTTGTTTTTCTTTTCTTCCTATTCTTTTAAACTTTTTTTTGCATAAGATTTAAGTTTTTTCACTCTATGAGTTGAAAAATGATAGAAATTATAGAATGGAAATAATGAGATACAGTGCAATCTACAGTATATTGTGTTGAGGAATCATAATTTAATTTTTGACATTAATTTCTACTAAAAATAAATGCATATTTATTTTTGTAACTTATGACAAACTAATATGTGAGGAAAATAATTCTATTGGGAATTCAACTCAAACCACAATCTAGTCTTTATTATGAATTTAATGACTAGATGGCCAACAATATGAATATATACTATGTATTTATTTATTTGAATAATAAACTAAAAGATAAACAATTTAATTATTGCATGAATTGTTGTTTATTGTGAATGTAATTCTATATTTTGAGTCGAGAGTTCTCAAGACATGAGCAGTAATTTAGAAGTGCAGTCAATTAATTTTTAATAAGCAAAAATAGTTGTCATTTACAATAATAATTACTCGCTTGCATGCAGATCATGTCTCATTTTGCTTTAATGTTACTCTACAACGCATGTTATGCACCAATGGTCTGATAATACTTAAATGCATAAACTTATGTAAAGCATATTAGGTATAAGTACTGAAGAGTGCTGTATAATATGGTCTGTACTCAGAGACTATTCTGTAGTGTAAAATTCATATAATAATATATAATATATAAGTTTGCATAACGAATAGAGTAAATGTAGCGTTTAGAGGAGAACTCGATCAGAAGCTAACTTGAGCTTAGAATAGAGAAAAAAAATAATGAATTCCGATTAAAAAATAGGGGTTTGTTGAAAAATAAATAAAAATAAAATGTATTGTTTGGGATTTTGAAAGTTGAACAAGCATTAAATGTGCGCATCATTGTGTAGTTTTATTTGGAGTCCGTATCTATAAAACGGAGTTTTCGCTAATTTAACGTGTAGCTGAGCGGCATTTTGTTGCGTTGAACGATCTAACGTGGAATTCTCTGAGGAGCCATTCCTCCGAGGATTGCATGTATTTCAATGCATACCTGAGCCCTAACTGCTAGTATTCTGCATTACATTATATGTTGTTACTGTACACGTTTCTCACACGTCACCACCTGTACATAATTAACGAATTATAATCAACTGAAATATGTCTCGCGACAACTTTCTGCATCCCTTGAGATTATAGTAAATAGAGCATAAGAATATTCATGCCATCGCCGAATATATGTATAAATTTATATAGACCACAACCTATCAATTCGCTCATTTCTTTATGTATCAAATATTTAATATATCAGTAAAGATAAAATTATATTACATTATACAAGTAGTTGGTAATCAAAATTTAAGGACTTTAATTAATTGAGAGAAAAACTACTTTTATATAATATAAAGTCGAAATGTTGAATGTGTCAAATACACAAAGACATGAAAAAAGCAAAGTTGAATCTCTAACTCAGAAACTGTATTTGAAACACATGACATTATCCTCAGTCGAACGTGCCTTTAATCTGCTTAATTCTCTGTAATGGTGTCTGACATCACAACTGTCAATCAATTCGTTGAGATAGCGGTAAAGCAACTAAACAATGAATAGAAAAAAGTTTCCTAATATCTAATGTAGTTTTTCTGCTTTTTTAAATTATATCCATTGAGTAGTCATTTAATTGGCAAAAGTAAATTGAGAGAATGCTTTGTTTATTTATTTACTTAAATTAAGCACTAGATATTGGTTGAGAGAGAGATAGAGAGAAAAGTTTATTCTTATTGAGCGAATTATTTGGCCATATTTGAGGTAAAAGCATACACATTGCATTTGGCCAAAAGTGAATCAGATTTGATTCGCCTATTCTCTACTCTATGTGTTTGTGCCTCTCCTTCCCAGAGGAATAAGAAAATAGGGAATAGAGAGAAGTGGAGAAACTAAAGAGAGAGAGAGAGAGAGAGAGAGAGAGAGTTTGGTTATATTGGAAAGAGTAGTAGGAGTACGTAGAAGAGGATGGATTGCTGTATAGATAGATGAATTGAAGCAATGTATGTGTAGGCAAAAGAAGGAATAGATGACATGAAAGCAAACCTCATACGCATCTATATATTGCCTGATATCTGGAGGCAATGTATTAGTAGAGAAGTTAATACACTTATGGCTCATGTTAAATATTATGGCCCTCTAAGCATCCCTTTTTGCATTGCTAGTTAACATTGGCTCAGATGTGAGACATTATTATGATTTTCCGGGAATACTAACAGTTATTGAAACTCTTCTCAGATTTGAGGTGTTATTTAGCTCTTGAATGAGCAAAAACTGAGGGAAATAATGGCTAATATGGAGGGGCAATACTGGCTTTTACTGCTTTCACATTAGGTTTTCACTCTTATTCTAGTATTATATGACAAACTGAGAGTATTGAGTCATTGAGAATAGTGTTACATCATTTTGATTGAGCTAAGAATATGTCCGGTTAGGGATTTCCTATTCATTATGTATTGATAAAGATAGGAAATAAAAATGAAAAGGCAGTTGAGATCGTCGGAAATGTCTCTCAATAGCATCAATATTATGAGTGTTAACATAAAAAATATAACAACTTTCCTAATTCTTGTATTCAAAGCCTTTTCGCATTATATTATAATTTATGGAATTCGTTGTTTCGGCGATTATTTAATATTCAATTCATTCATTTGATAAAAAAAGTTGTAAATAATTTTTAACTTTATTTCGTGAGTTAAATCTATTACAATGTACAGTAATAATTATTGTTAAGGGAATTATAAAAGAGAAAAATGATTGTGAAAAAAGCAATTCTTATATACTATTTCTAATTAAACATTTGAAAGTATTTTTAGTATCGCATAACATCAAGAACGTGATACCTGCACTTTGAATGTAAATGAATCCACCCCTAGTCTATATACTCATTAAACACTTACGAGTTTACCAAAATTTCTCTATCAGTCTTTGCGAGTTTGTCTCTCACTCTCTCTCACACACATCTCTGCCTACTCTAGAATACACTCTAAATTATGAGTGCGATAGAGAGTCTGTTCGCCTAAAAGAGGCGAATAATTACCATTTAATGAGATTGGATCATGATTAGCACATACAACGATGCTACGTTAGTCAGTTTACTAGAATAAGAGTACTGTTAGTGAGGCAGCAATGAAACGCTCTTTCGCTCTTATGATGCATGACCTCCACCCAAAACTGTAAGCCAGGCTAAAAAGGGTGCGGTTCACGAAAATGAGAATCATTTCACTTAATATAATACTTGCATGTGAGCTGCTTTTGTTCACTTATAGACTCATATGTTCATGAATATGAAAAGCCTAATGCAATAATGGAGAGAATAAGCGAAAGACCCATTTTTATATGTTTTCTGTATACTAGTATTATATGTGGAAACTATGTGTGAACGTATTTTAGATATTAAAACATCTTCTGTCGAGCCTTGACTTCGATTCATGTTAGTCTATCTACACTTAACCTGCACATAAAGCTTTAGTATCTTAACAGCAAAACTTCTCTCTTTTTGCTATTGATTCTTCCACAGGGAGATGAAATTTTCACTACACTGTATATACAGTATGTGCAGTATATACTGGTATAACTTATATCTATATACATATAAACGCATAATACAGGTATACTAAAGTCAGTATACGATTTCGCAACAGTACTTGGCTTTGCAATAAGTTATATATAGTGTGTAAAGTTTGCGCGTTTACTGCATAACATTGCTATACAGAGGGAATCAAAATATGTACATCACTGAGAAAAGATGATTTGGATGCAAACACACTTTCTCTATAGAGTAATATGAATTTGATCAATGGTTTCTGATTATGTGCGTGTATGAGTATATGACTATGTTTGAAAGCATTAGAGAGAAAGTGAGTTCTCATCTAAAATTCACGCATTTCTATATCTATCCCAGCGGTCCAATCTTGCATTAGTACACAAACAGTAAGCACAACCAACAACTATGAATGCAATACTAGGCAATCATCTATTCCTTTCCCCTTTTCTATTCATTCTTTTAGCCTTCATATACCTGTTAAACAGATCAGTTTATATTTGTTTATTCTATTCAATTCAAGACTACTGTAAGTAAAGATATTTGTCACACTTTTCTAGTTATCAAATTTATTTGTCAGACAAAATATTTTTATATTATTTATTGGTGTAATACTAGTGAGAATACAAATTTTATGCTATAGTAGAGTCGTTATCATTGGAATTTGTGATCATTTTCAGTACTACTTGTATATAAGGTTATATTACAACCAGAAAGTAATGCTGACCACTAATCTTCAGTAAAGCATGCATTGAGAGACGCATTTAGCAGAGTTTTAGTGATTCTGTTTCGCTTCCTTTTGCTTTTTCTTCGATTGGATCTTATAATGTAATAGTTTTTGTAAGAGGTATTGCACTAAAAGGATATATAAAGAGAGTGTCTATGCATTAAAGAAAAAATAGAGAATACGACGAGTAAAAGAAATAGGAATAAGATTTGTAGGAAAGTTTGGTTATGTTTTACTGTTGCCAATAAAATGACTACAAAAGTGCTAATAAATAATATTAAATTTTATTCTCTTTGAATTTAGTTGAAGTTTTTCTGTTTTCGCATAAATAGTATTTTATTAAATCAATTTTATCGTGCATTTAACAATTTGTTACAATTCTTCAGCAAATTATTCCAATTGTTATATATTAAATATTCTTTGGTTGTAAAGCAACTAATTTTGTTTCTCATCCCAATTAAATGGATAGTTTTCTCTCAGTTCAAAGTAAACAAGCCTTTTGGCAAATCTCAAATCGTAACGTTTCAATAGAAGAATGTAAATAAAATGAAGGCTCATTCAAATGTATTAAACATAAATTGAGAGACTGTGCGATTTAAAAGCAAACAGATATATGCATGAAGAATATCGCTTACAAAATATTGCCTTAAGACTAGTGAGACTTTACAGTCAATGCTAAATACACTTGCATTCAAAAGCTATTGATATGTAAAAATGTGATATATATAGCATTTGTAGTGTTAGTGTTATATTAGTTGAACTCAGTTCGCAATTGTTGTTAGAAATGATGAGCCAATACTCATATATCGTGTAAAGATATTCTCAACCATTATTGAGTTTGTGTTCCATATATATGAGTTTGTAAAGTGAATGGTCATAAAGCGAGAGAGGAAGCGATGGAAGCGTATATATCCATGTTGTGTAGCATTACTCTGTTTATTAGGGTCTGCTCTTCACTAAAGCGCTATCCATTTCGCGTTGACTTTCATGTTGGTCACCATTAATCTTCATTTCCGGCGCGAACATCACTTTGTGAAGCTTTGAGAACATTATAGGTGTAAAATGTGAGAAATACTCTATGGCTGTAATAATATAAAGTTATATATAGACCACAATTCCTAGCTTTATATTCTCTCTATTCAAACACAATATGTAGTGCTTCTCATAAGAAGCTTTGATTGGGGAAAAGGGGAGTCAAATTGTCCGAGAAAATTGACTGATCCTCTTCTACTAGAAAATACTGTTGCATTTCCAATGCATAAAAATATATTACCACTACTACTATATGATTACCACAGATTTGTTTCTATTCTATCACCCTTGCATTCACAATGAGATCCAATATTGAAAGTGGTATTTTCAAAATGCAAATACATTTTTGTTTACTTCACAGTATTTTTCAGATTTTCTATCTTCGAGCGAATTCTGGTTTTAAATGTTTAATGCGATGCCAAGCAATCCATTCTTGTAATGAAAGAAAGTGACATTAGAGGGGCATTAATACTATTATAATACCTGTACTTAATTTAATGTTTATTTATTATAAAGATTAATTAAATTTATTTTATACACAAATAATCAATAAATATATTTATTGATAAAATTGAATCGAAATTTATCCCTAATTTGAGTTTAAACAAACATAATTGTTTTCAGTTGCGTTTAATATATTAGTTTGGAGTTTGCTTTTGTTTGTTTGTTATATAACGACTTTCCCTGACCTAACCTTTACATGAAGTAAAGCAGAGGACAATCTTTACGTGATGTTCGCAGAAAAGCAAACATGATATATATAGAGTAAATGCAATTGCATTGTGCATTGTGCTCATCCAACCTGATCCAACTAATGGTGTTTACCTAAGTCAAACTCGACCAGCCCTCCCCTCCCCTCTGCAATGAAGCTTTCGTTTCTATTTTTTAATAATAAATATATGAAGAGGTTTGTTGTATCGCTCATATAAAATGTTATCAATGTGTTATTGAAGTGTATGTATTGGTATATACAGTATAACTCATTTCTTATGCCTTGTTTTGGAAGAAATACTGTTGGAGTTGATATGAGTATTATGTATCAGATAGAGTGCTGCCGTATAAGTTAAATACCAAATACAAACATATAAACATGACCCTATCTCTCATAAATTGAAAAAAGATAGACCAACTGCTGCTCTACTCTCTGGTTCTACTTCCATATAACAGATACTGTATGTTTGCAACAAGAATGATGCAAAAGATTGCGTGTAAAGTTATATTCGTTAAACTCAGGGAATGCAATGCTTTACTTTCAGAATATACTACAATCAACTTATTTTTCTATGGATTTCAATCTTGACGATCAATACAACTGCAATAATTGCATTGATATAAAATGAAAGTAAATCTAAATCTAACTTTTGCAACATTGTCTAAAATTATTATTTCAATTTATGAATCACAAAAGCAAAAGCGCATTATTTATACATATCATTCGTAGAGTGAGTGCATTACACTATTCCTTGAAACCCACTCTACTGTACTATTTTGTGCATTTATGAAGAGGTATAAAATTGAGAGCTCGAGGGATACAGTGTTAAAGTGGAGGTACATCTCATGCATCACACCAGTTAAGCAAGAATTGACTGAGTTTTCGATCATAGACAACAGTGAGACCAGAGAGAGAGAGAGAGAGAGAGAGAGAGAAGAGGGAGAGAAAGAGAGCTCATTTGATGGGGGATGTGATGCGTTGATGCTCTGGTTATCCCCAGGGATGTGAGGGTGAAATGCCATGTGATATATAGGGCTAATCAAAGAAGACTACGTTTGATTTGATGCCACTGTATTTTCTCTCTTTTGAACACATACTAAATATACATTGATAGACACACATACATACACATACACATAAATACACGCATATATACATACTGTAGAATAGATGGAGTTTATATAGACAGCAGAAATCGACTTTGAATTGGAGAAGAGAAAGAGCATAATATGAGGCAAATACTAGTTCTGTACTGACAATACTCATAGATTGAAAATATTGGCTTTTATGGCGACATATGATTATATTTATATTTTTGTGCACCTATTACTCTATTAGACTATTAGGTTTGCATTATTGTTAGGCATATTGCTTTTGCCACTACTCTCTACTTAGCATTTATATGGAAGAGTATTATTACGTAAATAGAACCAGATTTGCATAGTTTCACAGCACTGTTCACTGTTGAAAGTGAAGTATATATAAATTTATTTGGTCATAATCTGAGTACTCTATTCTATGCTGTTTATACGTTCAACTCTATAAAGACGAACCTCTTATTTTTGTTTAGATTTGCATTTTCTACCGATTAGGTTTTGAATATAAACCTCTTGTGAGTGAAGCTATTTTATAAATACAGTCCTTTTCGAGAGACATGGAGTACATGATGATCGAGAGCAAGAGAATAAATATCTCACACAAATTCAGTTTCAATATTTTGTTAAATACAGTGCTCGCCATTCGACAAAATGCTTTTTCCCTATTCTTGATTCATATGATTCATGTAAAGCATTGTATAAAGCAATATAACTGTAATCCTTTCCTAATTAGGTCTTTGCATATATTCATAAATTTGAGTCAATGATTAGTTGAAACACTAATTTTATATAGACTTCTATGTGTAGAATAACAGCATATAAGTGAATGTGTATACAAGTCATAATTCATAGTTTATAAGACAGTCATTTTAATTGAATAATTCTTCATATCATAGTCTATTGTATCATATCTTTGCGAGACTGAGTGAGTTCATTATTATATTCATTGTTGTTAAATAAAAGTCAAATCAATTTAAATTAAGGGCATATCAAAATTCAAATATAGCCTGAATAATAAAAAGAAGAATTATTGCGAATAGTATTAGTTGTTTGGGATCGCATCGAAATGTTGTAATTTGAGAAATACAAACCTTGCAAAGTGGCACACAGTTAAAGCCTCAGTCTATAAGAGTGAGTCTCCTCTCTGTTGCTCTTCTGTTATGTGAATGGCTTCTCGAGTTCAGTTGAGGCATATGTGACATCACTCTAATCCCTTTGTAAATCCCTCTCTGATAAATGGACTCAAATCCGTATATCTCTGCACAATACGCTTGTAATTGAAAACTGCATATTTGATAGATAGATAAAGTGTAGTTCTCTCTATTGAGGCACTACTCATTCAAACTCTACACTTTTCATTGTCGAAGTTTGCCTTTGCTTTCGCTTCACTCAAATCAAAATAAAATGAACAAAAATGAATTTACTTTTTCCAAAATCTATTGCATTCTAAGGATTTAGATTTATTTATTTATTCATTTTTCCAAATCCAATGTTTATTCAATAAACGAAAAGACATTAGTTTTGCTTTTATATCATAATATACTGAATATACACTTAAGCATTCATGAGATGTTTAAATTAAAATCAATTGATTCAAAATAAAGGTTTTATTTTGATATCTTGGATGTCATGAAATAAAACTAAGATCTATTCATTGTTGAGAAGTTCATCATAAGTGTATATAGAGTTGAGTTGAGTGAAGAATAATTCGAAGTTTATATAAGAGAATTGGACAGAAAGGCGGACATTGTGTTGAGTGAGTTGAGTGTATTTATAACAGGATTTTGTATGATAGAGTTTGCACATAAATCTTAGCTTTCATCGTACACAACAAACTGGTTCTATCTGATAATGTGACATTTTGAATTGTCATAGATATGTGTGTATTTGTAGGAAACAGCTATGTTGTACTCTTTCTACTTTCTCTATGTTATTCTGAATTTGAGCACAAGTGCTGTCATTGAAATTGCAGTCAAACAAATGTATTCTTATGAAAACTCATTCACCTCTATAGTTGACAGACACAAGATAGAGAAAAAGGATAGTAATAGTAGGCTATGCTTTAATTATTCGTCGAGCTGCTAAATATTTAAAGTTGCGAGCATTGCAAGAGAGCAACATCTTTCTGCACGCCATGAATGTAATGTTATTCGTATTATATTCCCAGCAGAGTTTATTGCTTGTGCGGCATCGCTTGCATTTGCTGTGTTATGCCTCACATGCCTTATAACAGTATAACGAGATAAACTCAGCGGGAATTTTATCGCTATCATTATCAGTTTTAATATGATTACAGTGACGTAGCCTTTCATCAAATGAATTATATGCAAAGTCAATATTCAAAAGCATAACTTTATTCTGCATTTTTATACGCTTTAGTGGATATAATATAAACTTACCGTAAATGTGCTTTTACTGTATATCTATTATAGTAGTATTCAATCGAATTTTGACTTAAATGCCTCGATTTATATGTAAGAAAAAGTGGAAAAATATTGGAAGTTATGGATCACCTAAAGACTCTTATGGGGCCAATTAAGTGACAGAAGCCATAGTCTTATCGCAAATTTTTTTCTTTTCACAGACAAAATGCATGGTTTAATGCACGCTAACTCATAGCTAACTCAATGCTAACTGAATGCTAACTTATTTTGCGGCTGTGATGCACATATTTTTAATGACTCCTTTGAGATGATAATAAAGAAAAGGCACGAAAATGAAGAAGAGCTAACTTATAACATTTCATTGTAATGAATTTTACAGTCGACGAACCATCTTATATAATACAAGCACTAGTTATACGTTCGAAAAGCATTTTAAAAAAGAGTTAGTCGAGTAAAGTTCATAAATACCTATCAAATTGATGGAATAAGTAAAGCCTTTTGCTTTTATCCTATTTTGTAACTTAACACAAGTGTTAAGAACTCATTTGGGACCGATTTGGTGCACTGCGCGCTCACTTAAGTCATACAATACATAAAATAACATTGTGTGAAAACCTGTATAGTCTTGTATGAGAAAAGGCAGTATCATTGATGTGCACTATTCAGAGCTCAATGTTAAGAATCCCGATGAGATTTGGTGTTAAAAACAGATTTGTGCGGATTTACCTGCAGTTGGCAATAGAGTAGAAGCCATGAATGCCTTGGGACACTTTTTCTGTTTTCACTTGGGACCGATCTTACGTGTGTAACCCTGTCATAGCAGTACATCACTCAAGGGATTGAATGCCTTCCAGTAGAATAACAGGCATAACACTTACATCATTATAGAAATACTAGAGGCGTTTTATCTACATTATCCTTGTCTTTAAAGAAAGACTACAAAGTCTAACTTTATTTGAATTTAACTTATTCTTATATCAATTTTATCTAAAGTTAATATTTATTCATTTTTTGTCTTATTTCTTACAGATTTTTTCTCAAATTCTTTCTAAAATGTAACCAAAACTGTTTGAAGAATGCGGGAAACCCTCGAGACATGAGACGCTTTCAGGTATGAGTGCAAAGTGAAACTTCATTATTATTTATGATATTGCATGAAGACTGCAGTTGAGAGATGAGATCAACTCACTTTCTGATGGGGATCTCTGCTTATCTTAGCGAATAAAAATATATATAAATTTCGTGAGAAGACTTTTGAATTTTCTAACAGTTTTTCTTCTTTGCTATTTCTCTGTGGGCATGAAAACTGAATAAGCTTTAACGCCTTACTTCTGTTTTTCATTCCCACTTCATCAATGTATTCGACCAAAAGAGAAGAGTTTTTCAAAATTAGATAAGAAAACTTCGCTCGACTTGAATTTTGATGATTTTTACTGCAAGAATAGCTTTTTATATTCTTTATGTATGAAGTGTAAACTTGAAGAGCCTTTAAAATGGAGTAACATTACAAAAATAATTTTTTTCCACCGCCTGTAGGGGTTTCTCTTTGTGTCAACTGTATTATACAATACAAGCACAAGTCTTTACCCTTGAGATACATATCATTAAATATGGCATAAAGAGTGTTTGGTATTCTTTAGCAATAATATGAGCCTATCTTTCTCTTTCTGCTTTTATATCTCATGCAAAGTGTTAGAATTTTTCCAACTATTAGTAAACTAATAAAATAGTCAAAAGTGCACTTTTAACTTCTCTAATGATAATTATTATTATACTCACGTTTTTGTTTCACATTTCATTCATTTGATAGATCTTTGAACAAATTTTTGTAGTTGAAAAAAATTGCAAAATAATTACACTGAATCCTAAAGTAAAACATTATTTTTTATTAAGTAACAAATGCGAAACTCTCTAATGTTGTTTATCGCACTTTTTGCTTTTCACGTCTAATGCTAGCGGATGGCAACTGAGAAAAGGATATTTTAAATCTCTTGAGACAGCCATCTTTGGTTGTGTGTATGCGTGTGTTTCTCGTAAAGGGAAGCACATCAATGAATTGCTATATCTTCTCAAACAACACTCATGTCATTCGAATGCAGATTTTCCCTCAAATAAGTCAATACTATATTATTCTAGCGATGAATAATACTATATACGATTTTTTACAATTGTTTATAGGGTTTCTAGTGTTCAAAAAGCAATTGTAATTCAGGTGATGTTAGATTTCTGTGAATGAATGTATTTTTGTATTAAATGTTTAACATATACTGAGAAGATGTTGTATAATATGTGATGAAAACAAAAATTTATTGTCTCTTCGCTCTTAAATTTTTTGATATTGCATGCACTGAATTTGATAGAAGATAGCATTTAACTTAGAATATTCAAAAGTTTTAATATTTTTCTCTCAAACTGAAGAATTGATTTTGAGACAAATTTTTTAGAACGAAGTTTTCCACCAATAAATTCAGTTCATCACTGTTTGCTTTCATCAACTTATTTTAGTGAACCTAAAAACTCAAGTTTCATGCCTTGTTAGCCTTCTTTATAAGAAAAAGTATTTTAGTTGACGTCTTGTTTATATTCAAACATCAAACGCCGTAATTAAGGGAATCTCAATAGACTTGATTATGAGCTTTGAATACCAAATATATGGAACTAATTATTTAAAATAACTTTTATGATGTTTCAAACTTTTCAATACTCTAAAATTCCTAACATTTCAAAGCTTGGGCTAAGAACCAATGCTGTGGGTTATAGTGAACCTACCAGAAGACTTAAATAGGGTATTAAGGTGGCTTATGGCAAATTATTCATTCTGTACTTTATTGATAAATTGACATTAAAGATCTTCAAATCTAAATTCATTATTTTAAAATTCTATTCAATCTTATTTCGATATAATTTTGAATTAGTGCTCAACAAACAAAATTATTGAAAACACCACCGCTGACAATAAAAATGAAATCATATTTTTAATCAATGCTTGACTTATTAATTATGCATTTTTGAATTTAATTAGTATTTTTTGCAATAATGTTTTGATTTTTGAAGATTTTCTTATAAAATAACAAAACTTTGATTTATATTTGTTTACTTGTGATGACTTCTGTTCTGTATCATAAGTCAAAATTTTCACTAAAAAAGGCATAATTAAACTTGACTTCATCTTTCATCAGTCGAAGAGATGTGAATTACAGTTACTGCTCATTATCTCACTTTTCGCTGACTTTATTTGTAGTGACGAGTGAAAAATAATTACAGGATGTGGACATGTTGTTGAATTTAGTGTAAACAGAATCATGACTGACATTTCATGGGAAGATAAGTCGCCCAAAGTGTGCGATCGCCAATCATTGCTACTGTCGAGACTTCGCTAGATTTTTCTGATAACTTAATTATTGCTCACTTTTCTAATATATTGATCGCTTCTGTCTTCACCATAAAATCTTTATTCTTAGAAATTTTGTAACAATTCTTTACTATCTTAACTAAATACTAATTTTTAGAAACTCTGTTTACATATCAGCAGCTGATATTTGAACCAATATTTAAGAACTCTTCTCAGATTATTTTATTTTCTTATTCTTTATAATTTTAAAGTTTAATAAATTAGTTTTGAAACATATCAATTTCTGACTGAATACTTTGTATGTATAAACAGAATTTATTATCGAAATATTGTATATTAAAGCCTAAATAACATTTTTAAGAATGACTTTAAAGTCATTGCTATAAAGTCACAGCTAATGGAGTTTTCATATACTTTGAGTTAGTATATGATTTTATTTCATATTTATTACATCTTTTGAGTAAAAAAAGAAATATTGAAGGATCAAAGTATTTAGTTTTCAAATCAATTTAAAGAAAACTATCAATCACTATATAGTCCAATGGAAATTTTACAAAATTACTGAATAATAATAATGATTTTAAATATATGATTAATAGAATTTGTTTTCACTAAACTCAGAACGAATTTAGATAAAGCTATTGAAAAATCCAAAAATTGAAAATAATTTGTAAAATATATTTATAATTCAAACACAGGTTGTTATAGCCACACAGGTAGCAGTTGATGGCACTTTGTTGGCAGTTTCAGACAACATGTTTGTACATAACAATTCAAAACATGGTCGAAGAGCGAAGAGACTCGATCCGGCTGAAGGTAATTTAAGTCGAGTTTTGCTAATCTATAAGCAATTACTTTCGCCCATATTTTAATTTATATGTTCCTAAATTAAATCAATGGTTAGTATGGCCTTAAGTTTCAGAGCAAGTTCACTATTATAAGCAAAAATACATTATATAAATTTAGCCCCAATGCCATTCACTTCTAATTCGGTGTTCACAATATAAGAAAGTAATTCTGGCATTGAATCGCCTCTAAGGCATCAGTGCTTTACTCTGAACCATACTCTCAGTCCGATAATCCCAACGGACATCCAATACTACCTCTGCATTACGCTTTGAGCTCATAGAAGATAGAGAGGAGGCATCGCTAGAGTATCCTCTATTTTATAACATGTTCTTTTAACATAAAATAATAAAATATGCATTTTTGGCTTATCCAACAACAAGATAAAAGAAGTCCAAATAAAAATAAGCCAATTCTTTGGAGAAAGAATCATATAATGTAATTGCATTTTTATACATAAAGTATTTTTTGCTTATTTCTAATCCTAAGCATCACTAGTTTCTACATTAATGTCATTGATTCAATGCATTATAGAAGAAATTTATCTAAAATATGTAATAATAGTAATGAAGATTACAATTTGAAGCTTAAAATAGTGATATTAAACTTATTTACCGTAAAACATAAATAGTCATTTGTGTATTTTCTGAGTCAATATAGTCATAAAGTAATGCTTTCATCTTAAATATAATGCTTATACTTTAGTATAAGTATAAAAACTCATAAAAGTTATGCACTCATACTCTATGAGTACTCACATATAGTAGAAAATTCCGATTTGTAAGAAAACACAATTTATACAATTGAAAGCTGAATGTAAAGAAAATTCGTTACTTTGAGTCATACTAATAGGATTAATAGAAGGTTCGCGCGTTATTGCTTTGCAAAAAAGAACATACTGTATATGCATTGGTGGCAATAGCTTTGAGAGATAGAACCAAATGTGACAAAACCAATTGAAGTCAATTGTCGTTTTGCGAATGAAAAACTTTTTACAGGAGGTAATATGAACTGAGCCTTTAGGACACAAAAGGACAAAATACATACGTGTCTTGTTTTTCAATTACAACTCAATAGTGGACTGCTTTCCAAAGATACGGCCACTTCTTGTTATTTACTTCTAGAGATATTTTCTATTGAATGTGCTCAATGTATTGAATTACTAATTTATTCTGATTGATGTCTCCATTCAGTTCCCTTTACAGCCACGCCATGTATCAAAGCAATCAGTCCAAGTGAAGGATGGACTTCTGGTGGTTCAACTGTAATTATAATTGGTGATAATTTCTTTGATGGACTACAAGTTGTTTTCGGTACAATGTTAGTCTGGAGTGAGGTATGCATTACATAAACTTAATTATCTATTTCTTTAATTTACTTTAGATTTACTCATTTTATTTCATGGTCACGATAATTCTTAATGAATATTTCTTATTTAGTTGATTACGTCGCACGCGATAAGAGTACAAACTCCTCCCCGACATATACCTGGTGTTGTTGAAGTGACACTTTCTTATAAATCTAAACAATTCTGTAAGGGAGCGCCCGGAAGATTCGTCTATGTTTGTGAGTCTTTACTCTCCAATATTAAACTTACATTATATTCTCTCAAAATTATTCAAATTTTAATAGAATTATTCGATGAAAACATGTCTTATGATGAAATTCTTAATTAGAATAGACTTTTAGACTTAGGCTCAATAGACTTTTTTTCAGTAACTGATAAGAAATCGCTTTCATGCATAAAAACTATATAAATCAAATTTCGGAGACTTTGAAAAATTTTATTTTATTTCAATTTAAATTCTTTCAAAATATATTCTTTATTATTCAGCAATAAATAACTGTCAATGTTCAGCCTTTAAATCTCGAATAAAATTCTAACTTACAGAGAATAACAAAACTGTATCTCAAAAGAAAGTATAGGAAATTCATAAAAGAAAACATTTAATTATGAATAAGAAATGGCTTGAATTTTTTTTTATTTGAAATAAACCCTAAAAAGTACTTGAAATGTATGTCATTTCTATTTTCAATATTGTCAAACATGTATACAAATGTTATTCTTTAAAATCGATCAATAAGTAACTTAATATTCTATAAAATTACTTAATTGAAAAACTGTCATTTGTTCAAAAGCATTGAATGAGCCAACAATAGATCACGGATTCTTGAGATTAGCGAAACTCATTCCTCGACATCCGGGAGATCCAGAAAAATTACCAAAAGTAAGCATTGAATTGATAACCAAAAAAGATTTGATTTGTGAAGTTATACTTATTCGACAATACATTGATTATAAAATAAAATTAGGAAATAATACTGAAAAGAGCAGCCGATTTGGCCGAAGCATTGTATAGTATGCCGCGTAACACACCATCACAATTGACTGGTCTGCCGGCACCGCGATCTCCAGCAAGTGCATTAAACAACGCGGCGGCAGCAGCTGCGGCCATGTCCATGTCTGCCGCTGGAATGGCCACTTATGGAACAGGTCAGCTAAGCTGTCCACCAGAATCACATTATCATCAAAATTCACAATCGAATGCATGTTCCTTTGACAGAATGAGCACTTATAACAAATCCACATCTCATAAACCGCCTCCACATGTTTATTGTTATGTTTATAATGGTATAACTTATTGCACGAAATTTTCTTTTTTTCTCCAAAGCTTTTTTAAACGGCTTTTCATATAATCCGATTCTTTTCCACTTCTGTTCAAGAACTCATTCTCACAGATAAACACATAAATATTACACTTTATTTTGGTTTATCTGAGTTTAAATTCTAAAATAACTAATTCTATATCAATAATAGATTACAACCGAACGCAGTCAAGTAGTGTTTCTCCGAGTCGTGGTTATGGTTCAAACGCGTCAACTCCTCACAGTAGTAGTGGAGGAAGTTCTTATGGAGGAAACGGAACGACAGCTTCAATGAATGGTGGCTATGGAAGCCCACCCACTAATATGACAACAGCAGTTCCCGGATCTCCAGGACTTTTCAATGGCATGTTTTTTGCTTTATAATTATAGCGAAGTTTTATATGATTTTTGTGTGGATGTAAACATTTTTCAATAATAATTGTATACGTTAGGTATGAGTAGTATAGTGTCAGCTTCACCTTTTGCTGCTATGAATCCGTTCGCATTACCGACTTGTAATGGCCAGTCTTATGGCTCATCAATTGTTACATCAACTAAATGATCAAATAGGGATCAACTTTTATTAACATGATTTTCATGGAAAACAGTTGTTTTATTCACGCACATATTATATGTTAAATTTGAACTCAAATTCAATTCATCGATCCATCAGTAGTTTTTATTTCATCGCAAACTTACAACGAAATCAATTAAAAGAAAGGAGAAAGTTTGCAGCTTTAATAAGTCTTAACCTTATATTCATTTTAACAATTTTCCATTAACTTTATTGATCTCATTTTCATTGTATACAAATTGATAATTTGAGCCATTAATACCTTAATGGGTGCTTAACTTTAATGAAAACTATACAGCATATAATCATTTATTTAAAAGTAAAATTTAAATAATTTATTAAACAATTTCCGCTTAAATGAAAATGTGCCACAATTTATCTCTTGTATAAAGGATTAAAGCGAATCCGAAATGACTTATTATGTACTGTAATAATAATGCAAAACACATCAATCATTGAAAGCTAAAATATATATTATATCGTCTCAGAAAATAAATTTGTATAAAATTTTGGGGCGATATATATTATTATTCATTTTTCTCTTTTCATTTTTTATTATTCTGTTGAATGCAATATTTTAGTTGTTATGATGAATAAAGTAAATTATTATTCAAAAACTAAATTCTGTACAATTATAACTCTATCACAACTTTTTTATGTGTTTTACTCTATATCTAAATATTTTACATTTTATCTTAAAAGCCCTAAAATTGATAACTTTTCACTTCTATGTAAGTAATTATATCACTTGAGTTTACTTAAATTAGTTCAGTTGTAAACAAGCTTTATTCATAACTTATAAAAACATTGTTTTTCTTATTATTTTGAATGTCTTAAAAGTTTTGGTGTATTTGTGATTTAAATTGTGCAATAAATTGAAAAAATATAAATTAATTCATAGTTTGATAATTGTTTGCCACTCAATATAAACAGCAAGCGCTCGATTGAGTAAAACTTGTCGAATACATGAGGACTGACTCCTATGCAAATATTGAACATTGGGTTTTGTAAAGATTGGAGAGTCGACCAGAACTGATGCATGAATTTATAATATAGAGTTAATAATGTTGTATGCATACCATCTGGTCTCCATATAAATGTGTGTACACTACCTCTTATATATGCATCATTCACGATATATTGAATGTCTTATAATGGAATTAAAGCCACTGCAATTGCAAGCAATTGGTTCACTGAATAATAATGTGCTCCACCAACCGATTCTATTGAAAATGTCAAAATTGCCGATATATGGCGTGTACTCTATGAGTATAAAATGTGTAGGAAATTGTCTGACAACAAATTTTAGTGACAAATTGAGGGGAAAGCAATAGAAAACAGTAGAACTCATAATTTTTTCAAAACGTCATATAAGATTGCATTTTATATGATTTCACTAAAAATGATTGTAAAAAGTCCGTAAAATCTAAAGCTAAGTCAATTCCGAACGACTCATCTCAACAGTTGTGATAATGTTTTAGGAGGGAAATGATGAGCTCTTTTTGGTGAATTTGGTCACAGGTGCGACGATAGGTTTAATGAGGTGAGGCTATACGCGACTCGAATGACTCACTAAATCTAACTCAATATAATTTTCATTGAATTGTCAATTGCATCGCAAGGCCTTTAAATGGTTCAGAATAGGGCAAAAATGCTATCTTTTCTATTCGCTGTGCACTCTGCGATCCAATTATATTTGTTCGCAAAAAGGCATCCAAACTAATATGTTCTAATTTGCATATATTTCACTATTTCTAATGCACCCCAATATACAGCACCAGTTTATGTTTCACCTTTAAAACAGTCGGGAATAACGAATCGGGCGATTCATGAGTTTGACTACAAATCGATTTGTAAACTTTGCATAATAAAAAAGCACATCAAATAAAATCAATTTTATTAATTTACTAGTCATAAAATAATTTTTTTAATAAG
>JAQFXV010000098.1:0-37975 GCA_034694065.1 Camisia spinifer
TTATTTTTGAAAAGTTTGTAATCCTTTTCATCTGAATAGAAAACCAGAATTTAGATTAATTTAAGCCAAAAACTAAATACAAGGCACAGAAAAAATTTGTTTTTTGATAAGAAAACCTAATTTATAAACGGTTTTTATGAAGCTATGAAATAAATTTTTGTTAATTAGATATTTGTTTAGTCGAATCCACAATAATTTACTGGTGTCTTAATTATCAGGTACTGAAGAATTTGTTTTGATATTTGTTTGAAAGTAAAGTCTCGACAGTAAAGCGCTAAAAATATCTCAATTCAAACAATTAATCATAAAAAGACTTATAAATTGACAAAAATAACAATAAGGTGTTAGGAATTAAAATGGATTAATATATCCGCTAATTAGCATTCGTAAAACATTATGCAGTTCAGGAAATAGTCATTTATTTATCGATTATTCTCTTTTATCCTTTAATTCAATTCGATTTTAATTCAAAACAATAATAATAATCAATTATAAACTGTAAGCAATTATTTGTTTGTACTTTTGTGTGAAAAAAAAACTTTTTATACAAAGAGCAAAAATTTTTAGGAGAAGTTCCGAAAAACTTTTCTTCCATTTTTCTCAATCAGATTTCTATCCAAATAATGGAGAAAAAACTTTTATAAATATTTCTTTACAGTTGAAAAATATGTATAAATAGAAGTTCGCTTTTTTCAAATCACAGACAAATTTTTGAGAATTAAAATTCTTTAATTCCCGAAAAAACACGCGAAATAAGCGAACTTTTTTTCCTCCCAAAAAGCGAAGAATTCTGAGATCAAGGAATCAAAAAGTTCCAGAATTTTAATTAAAATTTTTGCTCCGGAGAAGAAAATATTATTCAGATTTTCAAATCTCATGATTCAAAAAAAGTAAACTAACAAATAAACTGAAAAACAAAAAATTCTGTGCGAAATGAAAAAAATATGTGTTATGTATAATCACTATAATTAACAATATTTATAATATATAATAATTAGAGGCAAAAATTCAAAATATATCGTATTTCATCTCATATCAAACCCCTCTTGAAAAATAAAACAATAATCAACTTCTACTGTCATTAATAGTTATTCAACAAATTTAAGAGCAAAATAATTTCAACTCATTATAAGCTAAGCTTTTGTTTCACAAGAAAAAAACAAATTAATAATAAATTTACAATTAATAATATTTTTCAACAAATTCTTCTCTTTCTCGATCGTATTCTTCAGAATCTTCTCCGAAAACGAATTCTTCTGAAACTTTTGTCTCAATAATAAAGGGGTGAAAACTTTTTTCTAAATGAACTTTTTTCCCATTTAAAGCACCGCTGATTGAGATGTCGTTTAAGTTATGATTAATTAATAATATAGTTGTGAAAAATACAAATTCATTAATGATATTAAATCCGATACTCCTTTAGATGTTAATTGTCTTGTAGTTCGAAATTCAAAGTTAATATGATTTTAATGAAGAAAAAATACTATGCGTTTGAAAAATATAAGTCTAATAATTGAATATCAATATAAAGCAGCCGTAAAATAGGCAGTGATTTTAGTTTCGTATTTGATTTAATTTAAATAAATTAATATTAATTTTTTTAATCAATTAAATGGCAGCCAAACTATTACTTCTCCGAAAAGTAATTATTAATTCAATATTAATGTTCATTAATTTGAAATTAGATTTTATGCAATTCTTTTGTAAAATTCCTGAGTTTTGATTCGCAAATAATATTTCTTTTTTCTTCTTATCTTAACTTCAATTATGGATGAAATAAATGACAACATTTTGGGTGATATTTAAAGAAAATGTTATTTTTCGTCTCTTTTGATGCCATTATTTTGTATTTTTCGCGAATTAAATGAGAATTAATTTCAAGGGAAAAGAATATTAGCATAAAATATGAAGTTTTTCTCTCTATTTCATAAGTCATTGTTTCGATAGTTTAGAAAAACTGATTTCAATCTCGATTTTCACTTTTTAAATAAAATTAATTCATTCTCTTTTTTGTACAAATAGTTTTCGCACACTTTTAAGTCAACAGAAAGTTCACAAAACTTCTTGTGTCCCAAAAATTGTTCAATCGGTTTAACCATTAAATAGGGATCCGATTCGGGACACAAAACAAATTGTCTTTCAAACTGATGATGAATTTCCTGAAACAACTTTTCAAATAGTCTTTAAATCAAACTGTTTTCAAATCTCACTTTTATCACAAAAAAACAGTCTAATAGTTGATCAAAAAATAGTTCACAGTTTTTCTTGTATTTAAAACCAAAGCGCGAGAGTTTTTCTTCCAAAATATAAATGATTATGATTTTGAACGCAAAATATATTTAATGTCTTTTGTTTTCATCTATATTTTGCTTAATTTTGTTATTTATTAAATTAAATTATGAGTTATGACGGCTCTGATAACAACTGCTGAAGTAAACTCTTCTTTTGATCGTTAGGCTTGGAATCATCCTATTATTTAAGATAAAATTTCAATTAATTCAAACATTAGTTTCAAAATTAGAGAATCATTTTTGTCACTCAAAAGATATCAAGTTTTGTTAGATATTTGAATAAGACTTAATACTTATCAGAAAATTGGTTAATAATTACTTTTTATGCAATTAATTATTCATAAAAATCCAATTATTCTGTATAAAAACCATTTATGAAGAATTTAAAGTTTTTGAATTATTTAATTTGATTAAAATTTAATTCAAAAACAAATAATCCAAGAGTTAATCAATAGCTTAAAAAAGAATAAGTAAAAGTTATCTAAAAATTACAAAATAAAAGCCAATATCATAAGTAATAAATAGAAAATGTATTTAAAAAGTAATTATAACTCATTCTTACCATAGAATTACTTCTATTCATATTGAGGTTGAGGTGAGAAACAGGAGAATTGACTCCTGAATTAGTGTCAGCACTAATATTGAGCAATCCATGGGTCATATCATCGGTGGAATCAGAAAAGAGTCCAAACATATCCAGATCTGCCTGAGTTAGTGATTGAGATGACAAATGAGACATCTGTTGCTGTTGTGTTGGCTGTTGTTGTAATTGTTGCTGTTGTGCAGTTCGACCACTGACTAAACTCCTGAGCTCTTGTCTCACATACTCCGAAGTCATACCACTATTATTACGCGTTCTATCATTTGGTTGACTATTATTTTGAGTGTATGTCTGCTCGAAAGTGAACTGATCTGATGATTGAGTGTATGAAACAGTTTGATAGTTAGGAGAAGGCAGTGATGTCTCAGATGCAAAACGCGGTGAATTGACTCTCATTGGAGATGGAAGTGATGCTGCAGTCATTCGTTGTGGTCTTGATATCGATTGTTGTGTGAACTGCTGTCCGAACTGTTCAGGATATGGAGAACTTCGAGCGTTTCGCGGCTGCGGAGGGGCTGTCGCTCGCATTGGTCTCTGTTGGAAACGTTGGACTGTATTTGGATATGGCTGACCATTACCTATAATTATCAGTTCAATCATTACTATTTTTCATTCAATTCTTTCCCAATTTCACTCTTTTATCATTTAAATATTCAATTGTTTCCCAATTTCACTCTTTTATCAGTTAATTTCTCTATATTTATCATTAATAATCATTCAAGTTCTGGGATTATTGTATCCAAAGCTCTTTCAGTCTTTTAATTGAGAAAATATATCATAATATAATCAGACATGAGTTGAATGTCATTCATTGGCCTTCAAAATGTTATTGCAATAAATGCATCGATTGGTGGGTTCAGTCTTTTCAGACTCCAATACATAACATATTTGAAAGCATTTAAAATGATTAAATAACTCAAAATTTCATCATATTATAGATTCATAATAATGATAAAGTCAATTAATTATGAGAATTAAATAAAATTTCCAAAACTAATTTTTCAAACGAATAAGATTTTGAAAATGGAATAAATTCTAAGGATTAAAGAAAATCTATCGATGAAGTAGATGTAAAAATTAAGGCTCAAAAATTGATCATAAGATAAATTAATAATAATGATAAAGAAAATTAATTCTAAGATTTGAAGAGCTTTTGAAAAACTAAAGTGATGGTAAGCTAATGTTTTGAAAGAATAAGAATTAGAGAACGGAGTGAATTGTTAGGGTTAAAGAAAAAGCAATGGATGAGATGTGAAAATGTGTGTATAATTACCAGAAAGCTGTGCGTTGAGCATAGGATTAGTTTGTGTAATGGAGACGTTCTGACTGGACTGTTGTATGACTTGTTGAGTCTGTGGTGCCATCGAAGCCGGTCTAACGGATTGATTCCAGCTATTAGTCTGAGGTGACATTTGCATCAGCGGTGAATGCGGTGCTTGAGCTGGAGATGGAGACGAAGCGAAATGTGGTGACATTCTGTGCTGATTAGCGGTCGGATACTGAGCGGCACCCGATTGAGGACTAGGATATGACTGTTGAGCCGGCGCTGGCGAATAGGGTGGTCGCGGGCCTGGACTCAGTTGCGGGGCCGGAGACTGAGGTAGAGGTGACGACACGGATGATATTGGGATCGCATATCGCGGTGACAGTTGAGACCCGTCCGGAGTGGGAGTTCCGGGACCTCCGCGTGGTTTCACTGTTAGCGCAACGTTTGGCGCGATTGTATTGTTGAGCAGTTCATTGATATTCTCCGTATATCCGCCGAAACTCATCTGTTCCGAATTGATTGGTTGTTGCGTTTGAGGAATCATCTGTTGCTGTGACTGTTGAGCCAAAAGACGCTTTTGCTGGTCAAGCATTTTGCGTTCCGCTATTGCTTTCCGCATCTGTGGTGTCGCTGTTCTCACTTGTGCTGCCACTTGTGTCAGAGCAGGGTTTAGTTGCATGTTTTGTGGCAAATATTGTGGTCTTTGTTTTTGTAGTCGTGGCGGCTGAGGTCGCGGTTGTAGTTGAAAGTTTGGTTGAGGTTGTGTCTGATCATAAGCAATATACAATCATTAGATTTTCTATTCAATTAATCTTTTAGTCATTCATTGTTTTAATAGTAATTCGTTTGAATTTTAAACTAATTTATGGTTTCAAAACTCATTTTCGATCCATTAATCAGAAAGAAATTCAATTCAAAATAAGATTCTTCGAGAATAAAAACTATATAATGACTGATTGTGACTAAAACAGATATTGTTTAATTTGAATTAATGTATTAATTAATCATTAGATTTAATATTTGGTGAATAATTAATTTGATTAGTGATTGGTTTGAGTTTGAAACTCGAAAAGCAATTTTCGATGGATTAATTAGAAAGAAATTGAGTGGAAAATAAGATTGTTTGAGAAAATAAAGTAAATAATGAATAAAAAGTGAATTACCTGTTGAGCAGAATTAGCGATTTGTTGTCCATAAGTGGTAGTGGTATAAGCTGGAGGTGGAATCTGCTGATACTGAGGCGGAGCAGTTGTCACAGAAGCGAAGGGTGAAGTGACCACATTCGGTGATGTGGGTGTCGTCACTTCAAAGCTCATCAGCTGCTTCTGAATGGCACTGATCGCCATCCGCTCATTGAGATCAACAGGAGTTACAGGCGCTGAAGGCGTCGCCACATTAGGAGCCGACGGCTCTATCACTTCCTCAAGAATTCTTAAAAGCATTGTATCTTCGTTTTGATGCGAGACTTGTATCTGCCGACCACTCGTTCTGTTCATATCTATGTTCATCTCCTGCTGCATACTTATAAAGTCGTCTAAAATGGAAGATAGATATGGATCAGACGGTGACTGATCGTCGAAATTTATCTGCGGATGATCTGATCTCATGGTTGTCGTTACAGTCACTGGAATTGAATGGGTTTGTTGTGACTGTTGAGGTGTCTGTTGTTGATAGAAAGGCGTCACTTGTATTGGTGTCTGAGTTGTTGGTGTGGAAGGTGTCGAATAGATTGAAGTTCTGTTCACTTGATTGCCATCTGATAGTATTCGGTTCAATACGTTTGAAGACTGTGGTTGTTGTTGTTGTTGTTGTTGCTGCTGCTGTTGTTGCTGTTGTTGTTGCTGTTGTTGTTGTTGTTGTTGTTGCTGTTGCTGTTGTTGTTGTTGTTGGTGATGGACTTGTTGATGGCCTATTGTTTGTTGAGATTGTTGTGCAATCGATTGATGCAATTGTTGAATATGTAATTCTTGTAATTTAATTGTTTGTTGTTCTTGTGGTTGGATTTGAAGCCGAGGCCCTTGTGATTGGAACTGTTGGATCTGTTGGATCTGCTAAGATATTATTCATTCATTAGTATCTGAAGTTTTTTTATATTCAATTTTTGATTTAACTTTAATATTATTTATTAAAATTCTGTTTTGATTCTAAACTATTATTATGATTATAGGTTTAAATGCACTTAATATTCAATTCAATAAATTATTTTGAATTAAATCAAAATAGATTCAGAATTGATAAAAGTTATGCTCAATTGAAAAATGATTAAATTAATTGAAAAACAATTCAATTGAGAATTGAAACGAATTAGAAAAAAGTATTAAAGTTTAAAAACCTGTTGAGTTCTTAATTGCGAAAGATTGGTAACGATGGGAACCATCATATGTCCAGAATTCTGCGGCGATGTCGAGGCCACTGATGTGAATATGACTTGACCACCAGATTGTGACACTTGACCAGATTGTGGGACTTGATGTATAGGCGTTGGAATCAATTTCTTCTCTAAATTTCGCGGCAATTTTGCATCTGGTGTTTGAGATATGATTGACGTCGGAATCGAAATCTCTTCGGGAACAGAAGTTGGTGTCCGGGCCAGCATTGAAGCCAACATTGGGTTCTGTCCGGCCAGAAGTGCCGGTTGATGACTGATATTGACTGTATTAATGCCAGCAACAGATGCCGGTCTCTTAAGATCTTGTGTTTGTGGCTCATAATGTGTCGTCTCGTCGAATGACTTCCGTTTGTTCGCCATTGAATTCACCATTACTTCGTTGATACTCGTCGGGAGTGATGATGAGGCCGAACAGGCTGTCAATTATAATCATATTAATTAAATATTTGTTTATATTGTTGTAAATGTTGATTGAATCGTGTTTTAGAAAAGAATACTTTCAAAACATTTAATTAAGTACTGATTTATGAGTTATCACATATTTCTCAAGATTTTAATCTTTGATATTATAGTTACGGAAGTTCTCAACAAAATTTGAATTAAAACTACTCTAAGTATAAAAAATATTCCTCAAAAACACGATTCAAATCGTTGAAAGAGAAAAAAAAAAATATCAAATTACACGTCGAATCCATTTGTTCTTTCTTGAAATTGATGATAAAATTATTATTATCTCTATTATCATTATCATTGAGCAATCGTTCGACTAATTCGTGATTCTTTTTAATATCACTTCTTTTGCCGACATCATCATCATTGAGAAGCATTCTTAACATATTATTATTATTGGCAACTTTTTTATCACTACCAACACTTCCAGGCCCTGAATTATCATAGGATGGAGTGTTCGGGGCATTCATCGGAACCGACGGTATATTAACAGATCCTGACTCTCCATCATCTTCTTGATCGAGTAGATCTCGAAGAATATTATCATTCGGCTGAAGACCCGGTTCTTTCTTAATCACAGGCGAAGAGTCCGCCTCTTCGGTTGAGAACAGGCCATGAGTTAACAGATTCCTCAGCTTATGTGTCGCCGAAGAACCGCTCGATGGCGAATAATCTTCGAGTTTATCAAAATTTGTGTTTTGACTGTAATGCGTGACTGACTGTGGAGAAGAAGTCGATGGACTTCTAACTAGATTCGCAACCGCTGGAGAGGCACAAATGGGTGATGTCGTCGACCGACCAGAACCTCCTGTTACTAAAGATGGCGGTGTTGTCACCGGTGTGTAAACAGCGGTCGAAGAAGTGTTGGTTATCAGTGTTGTGGTTGTCATGACTGATGGCTGTGTATGTTGTGCTTCTTGAGAGTTTGTGTCGTAATTATCCCACGAAACTGAAGACGACGGAAACATTTCACTTATGCCTAAACAGTCGTTAAGTGAAAACTCTGAGACATTGCTCGGCGACAGAGCCGGGAATGGAGGGAATGGTGTCGTCGATATCATCCCTGTTTGTGTGTTTGCGTATATAACCGGACCTGACATTGATTGTGAGGTCGATATCGATGAACCTTAAGATATAATAATCAGTTCATTAGTATTTTTATTAGCAATTCATCAGTTTATTAAATTTTCAACAATGTTTCAACACTTTTGGCTCTTAATTGAAACTTAAGTTTAGAGTTTGAATAAAAAATACTTTTCAGTAATCAATTCAGAACGAATTCAAGTTTTTGTTTTGGTTGTATTTAATGAATAGTAGTTAAGAGTCATAAAGATTAGAAACCAATTCCGCTAAAGTTTTCTCCAGAGAATCAAAAAATAGATTTAGTCTATAAATAAATAATGAATATTTGCTGTTTGAATGCAGTCCGCGTTTGGAAAGAATCCTAAATATAACCCAAATAGTTATGAGAATTATATACCAATCAATCAAAAAGAGTTAAAAAAGATTAGTCGAAGAAACCAAAAGTATTGAAACAAATGAGCGAAAAAAGTGAGTTTAGATTGAATTGCAAGCCATTTATCAATAATATTATACCCGAAGAATGCCTACCAGTGAGCAAATTAGAATTGATAGACGAGATCAGATTACTTGAAGATGAGTTACAGTTAGCCAATTGACCACTTGAATTGGCGATAGTGCTGGCGAAGGTTGGATTGCCTGACCAGGTGGTGGTGGTTATCGGGCTGGGAGTGCCGCCCCGTGACGAAGAGGCCTCCGATGAGCACGAGTTCTCTGAGTCTCTTATTATGGAATGGGTGGCCATTATGAAGTCGGACGGCTCTGACACTTGAGAACCGCTAAACATTTTTGACTTAGTCTGCACGTGAACGTACTTATCGTTTGCGACCTTAATAATTAACGTTATTCATCAGTTTTAGTTCAATTATTTTCTTTATTTATCTTCACATGTTTCCATGTTCTCAATTTTGATTTTCAAACATTCTCATTCATTTATCTCTTTTTATTTAATAGTCAATTAGTGCTCTGATCATTAGTTTTTTATTTATTTTTATTTAAATGTACAATATTCTCAGTTATCTCTTTTTTAATCAATAGTTAACTAGTGTTCTGATTATTCAAATGTTTTTAATTTATTTGGATTTAAATGTAGAATATTCTCAATTATCTGTTTTTAATGAATAGTTAACTAGTGTTCTGATTATTAAGTTTTCGATTGTATTAAATGACTATTAAATATAGATTGAAAATGAATGGAGACTTGATATTGAGTTTGAGTTAAAATTGAAAAGTAATCATACCATTAGCCTATATATACCACTCGTAACATTAGATCTGGAAGAGAGGGCATCCTTAAGATGCGACTGAACTCTGGGGAAGTCATTGGGATGACACAACTCCAGAATTATTCTTCCGACCAAATCCTTATTTAAATATTGAGAATAAGTCGACGAAACACCAGACGTATCGATAGCTAATATTTTTCCGGTTAGATCTAATCGAGTGGTGAACTGTTCGACGATGACATTGGAGGCCGACTTCTCAGTGGCGGGAATACGACGCGCGACACAAACCAAACAGTTCTCGTCGGCCGAAGTGGTAGTCGTTGTCGAACTACCTGTCGATGAATTACGTTTCGATTCTAATGAGGGCACGAGAACTGCCGATATCTGCATATTCTCATACTGTGGAGATATTTTGTCTCTAGTTTTCGAACTGATCGCTGAGTTCATCAATGATCGAAACTCAGAGTCAGAGTCATCGCAATCGCTGAAGTTGTCGTCTTCTTCTCGCGGTTTTACTAAGAATCTAGAGTTAAAACAGCGCGACTTCGATGGCGTTCCGGATGTCGATGAAGTGGAGGCTTGTGTTTCAGACCAACCAAATCCGTTACCGATCGCCGACATGGGCAGTAAATTAGAGCTAAATCTCGGATGATCTCCAATATGTATTATATTATATATTGATTTACCGACGAGTTCACTCTGTATTCAATTTTAATTATAATTTTCATTAGTATTCAATCAATTTTTCGGTTCAATTCAGATATCTTTCCGTTTTGGGCTCAAGTTTGTTATGGTATGAAAATTATTGCTTTCTTTATGCAATCATTTGATTATTTTGTGAATGAGTTTTTTCTTCATTTAAATAATACTTTATTTAATTACATATTTTTGGTATTGATTCCTATGATATTTAATACAAGTTTTCATTGCTTTATATGAGAACTTGTGCCCAGAATTAGTTACTTTTCATTTCTATATATCGATTACTAGAATAATCATTATCTTAATGATTGAAAATGCAATTTAATTAAAAAGATTAGTGAATCACTCATTTTGATGGTTTGATTTCATGAATAATGAATTGAAAGTGGTATAGAATATAAATATAAATGAAATTAATCACTATTCGATGGGAGACTTTCATAAAGAGTTAGTGAACTAAAAGAAGGAAAGTCTGGAAAATAATTGAGCAATAATTGAATGTTATTAAACTTGAACCCAATTATAAGGATATCTGTTTAAGACTCGGTTCGTGTATTACTTGAGCGTATTTGAGAAATGAAGTGACATTATCGCTGACAAAGTCAATTATGCCATCAGTATTGACGATGAACAAGAAACCATCGAGTGCTTCCAGTAGTAAAGGGCCCAAAACGTCGTTCGCGAGAATTGTAGGCCTAGAGGACGACACTTCTGATGCTTGTAAGTCATCCGATGGTTCACAATCTGTATTCATTTCAATTTTAGTCATTAAATTCATTTATAACACTTTAAAAGCTTTTTTTAATGTTTCGATATTTTATCGCTTGTTTTAGGAATTCATGTTTCATGTGATTCATTGATTGCTATGAAATATAGTCTGGAATTTCCCTTTGGATCCAATTTTTTTCTTCTCATTTTCAACTTAAGAAATTTGAAATAAAAGTCAAGGCTTTGAAATCCGAATGATTACGAAAAATATGTTACTCCAAAGTCATTTTGATTCATAAGAAAAATATTCAAATTCTCATGTTTCAGATTGACTGAGAAAAAAATCATATTTTAATTTGAAATTTAAAAGAAATTTTTCTCTCGAGAAATATAGATTGAAATTCAATAATGATATGAATTCTTACCCTTATTTTCTGTAAATTGTTTCTCAAGAATTGGACATATGTTTTATGCAAATATGAAACTGAAAACTTCGTGATAAACTTTAGATTTTAAGTCTAGACATTGAATTATTTATCAAAAATTTCGCAATGAATGTCATTTAAATATCTATCACTCAAAAAAGTTCGAAATTTTTATGAATATAACTTTGTGCTAATTATGCATAATATTTATGAAGTCCTCAATTTATAAGCTAATAAAAAACTTTTTATGAGTTTTGAGTTTCAAGTTTGTGGATATTTTTCGACAAATTATTAGATTATTTTTTTCAGCTGAAGAAATATTATACAAGTCTTGCATTTAATCTTAAATAGACGTAAAGCTATCACTACCAGAAACTTGATATTACTTTTCTCTCAAGACTTATTGAAATAATAATAAATAATAGCGAATAATAAATTATTTATAAGTTTAGGTCTATTTAAGACAAAATAAATTGTATTACTTAATGATAATTCACTCAAAAAATCTAAACCATCGCCAAAAGTCAGTTTATAATAAAAAGATAGTTATAGTTTTGGCTCATTTTCTTGAGTGAAGAGAAATAATATTTCAATTTTCTTATGAAATAATCCTTGTGAAAACCAGAAGAAATTTGAACTCAATTTTCAATTGCTTTAGGATTGAATTCGTTGATAGAAATTATGCAAATTTTTTACGTTTTAGGTTTATTTTCTCTAATGTCTGGTCAGTGACCAAAAAATGTGTTGAATAAGTAATGGGAAAATCCCTTAAATGTCATGACTTTTAGAAACTTTAATTATAAGTTAAACTTATGGGTAATTAAATTAGTTTTTGTTTATGAATGAAATCATGTTTTTTACATTAGTCTTAAGTTTTTGAACAATTATAACAAACTTTTTTTGATAATCATAATTGCGTTCAAAATAATTACTGGCAAACAATATAATGAGTTAATAGTTATTTGATTTTTTATTTCTGGATCGCTATTAGTTCGACATTTAATGATAAAATTAAGGAATCATTTGCCAAATGAACTGAAGTAAGGAATAAAAAGTTTTGTCTCTTTATAAAAATAACGCGAACTGAAAATTAAAGCTCAATATTGTGTAAAACTAATGAACAACTTCTCGCTCTGATTGAGTGTGAATTGGATTCAAATGACTCCAAAATTTATCTCTAATTAGCAGTCATTTAATTATAGTTATCAATCAGTTTTCTATCAAAAGCTTAGAGTTTAAAAACACTTCAAATCATTCGCAATTCAAATCGAAAAATGCATTTATTGACAAAATTGAATCAGAATTCGATGATTATCTCGAAAGCATATAAAAAATTAACTAAACTTCAAGTATTGATACGAAAAAATCAGAACTAATTGAAAAATTATCATTTAGAAAAAAGCATACAAAGCACAAAACAATTTAACTGTCAAATAAAACTGACTCAAAACCAAAAGATAAAAAGTTGACATCAATTTCAAATAAAGCACTGAAAGGTCACACAAACAAAAAAATAACAGACATTGAAATCAATGAGAAAAGTGAGAGATAGAGAAATGAAAAAGTTCTCAAAACTACTAGAAATAAGTCAACTAAAAAATGTTAAAAGAGAACCAAATCAAATATTTGAGCTGATGTTTATTGATAAAAAAGCTAAGTCTCAAAAAACAAAAGTTAAACGAATATTGAAAATAAATGAGAAAAAGAAAGCGATAAAGAATAGAAAACATTCTGAAAACTTCAAAATCTAGTCTCAAAAATATAAAGAGAGAATAGAGAGACCAATAAAATATTGGTAAAAAAGTTCCAAAAACTACTAAAAATAAGTCGAAAAAGTATCCAAAAAAGAGAAAATAAGGATTTTAATAAAATATTGGCGCAAATTTTCAAAAAACTGTTGGAAATAAACCGAAAAAATAACAAAAGTTTTTTTAAAGAGAATAAATAGAGAGGCAAATAAAGTATTGATGAAAATTATTCAAAAACTATTTGAAATAAATCGAAAAAAGTATCCAAAGAAAAAAAAAATATGAATAGAGAGGTAAATAAGATATTATTGAAAGAGTAGTAAAAACGAGAAGAAATAGATGGAAAAGAGTAAGAAAAAAAAGTTGATAGAGAATAGAATGGTAAATAAAATGGATATGTATGTGTATTATGTATTGATTATTGATTATAGCTATGTGTGATTTGTCATACCTTGTTGTTTGATGATACGAATTTGTTTAACAGTCTCTTGCAAAATGGCACACTTGTCAGGCTTGACCGATAATGAACTCATGTCACTAAGGCTAGCAGATATCAACTCTGCTAACTCTTCTATATATATGTTCTCTTGCTCTCGACGTCGCTTCTCGTTCAGGCACTTATTCCTATTTAATTAAATTTAAAACACATTTCAATTTCAATTTTTCAGTTACTAATTTTCTCTTTCTTTTCTTCACTTCTATTCATTTTTCTGTTTATTTTTAACTCAAAGATCAGCTTTTTTACAACTCTTTCTGCTAAATAGAGTTCAACACTTTATTTCCGTTTTTATGGATGCTTTTTATCTAAATTTTTGATACTTTACTCGATTGTGAAGATAATGATAATATATTCGAGTAATTTGTTTGAAATACTTTTATTCCTCTTGTAAAAAATGAATAGATAGTCATGTCATTAGAGTTTAGCAATTGATAAGCTTTTTATTTCGCTCATAATTATCAGTCGAGTCGTGTTGAAAACGCAGAACTTTCAGAGATAAATGAAATTTCAGAGAACATAATCATAACTTTTTTAGATAAGTTAATGAATTAGTTTTTTATGAAATATATAAGTTATAGAATTGGAAAAATAACCACATAATCAAAAAAAATTGATTTGAAACATAAATATTTGGTTATGTAATATCAATATCAAGTTTATAGAAAATGTTGAAATTTTAGACTTCAAGTGTAATAAAAATTTGTTCAAATTATTCATTAAATTATATGCTAGAAAGGGTTAAAAAATATTTGTTAAGGAAAAGATCATTAAATAACTTATTATTTTCAAAAGGAAATAACTAAACAAGTATTATAACGATTAAGATTTGTCTTTAGAAAAGTCATTAAATATTAGTTAAGAGAAAGAATTAACTGAAAAATTACTTCTCATAATAAATGACATAAAAGAGTGATAATGGTTTGGATGCTATCCTCGAGCAGAAGATTTTTCTGTCCGTTAGATGAAGAGGAAAATTAAGATTGAGATAAATATGATAAAAATTTGATATAAATAGTTGAATGCCGGCCGGCTCTCATTTTAAAGTCAAGGTTTGTGAAAGTATTATATATTTATTTGAGAGCAGACAATAATAATAAGAATGAGGATATGATAGTGTATATGATAGTTATTACATAAATTGGTCGGAAAAAGTGTTTAAATCATTTTTAAGGCAATCTATTATTCAAAATAATTGCATTTAATTTGAGAGTTCAGACAAATCCTGTGAACTCGACTTTTTTCACTCAAACTTTTTTGAATGACTGCATAATAGAAAGATTTAATTCGAGAATTATTACGATATAATATGTTACATAACTTAATAAGTTATTATTTTTTCACGAATTTTTTGGGATAAAATAGTAATTCAAGTTATTGAAAGTTTTTATCAATGAAATGAACTGATATTGAGAGGAAAATAAAGGGAATATTTTGAAAACAAACCTGAAATTGAATATGAAAATGATTTTGTTTAGAAAAACTGTAAACATGTTATATAAAAAAGTGTTTGCATAACAACTCATAACAAGACGACAAATATGTTTCTAATATTCATTAAACTCCAGCCAAGCGTTTACTCAGTTGTTCACAAACTTAATAAGAATAGCGATAAAAAAGAAAAATGCATTTTCATATGAAAAAGTTTGAATAGAGAAAAATAGGTGAGAGATATAGAAAGAGTGAAATAGTTTGGTAGAGATGATGATCAAACATATACGATAAGAGAGTGTGAACATTAAATAGAGAACTGAAGGGCTATAGAGTTGAAATGTATTTTACGAGAGATTCAATGAACTCATTACCGCCTACTCTTAGTATAACATCAATTATTGTGAAAATTGTCTGTTTAAATAATACGTCTTTTACACCATCAAATGCAATACTTATGCATTTAATACCTTTTCTTTACTTCAACTATCATTTAATGTGACAATAAATTCATTTTTTATTTATGAGAATCTAACTTCAAATATAGCTCTTTATTATATCTAATTTTGTTTAAGACTATCATAGTTTTTATGCTTAATAATCAAGTTTATCATATTTATCAAAGTTAGGAATAGAGTTCACCTAAAAGTGAAGTTTGTTTACGAGTCGGTTAGAGTTTACTGGACTTAAACGCCAACGACTTTTAGGGGTTATGTTTGAGAGCATAAAATTCACACTAAAAAAACTTGACATGAGTTTCAGTTTAACCCGAGTTAGAAAAAAATTTCATATCATTTTTCTTATACATATCTTTGATATAAAAAGAGGATAAAAATTCTTCAAACTTTAATAATTCTCTCATATATTCAACAGATAATAACATAGTTTCCTTCAATATGAATAAAATTGTTGTAAATTGTCTTTAAAGGTTAATAAATCGAAGCGAAAAAAGAACAAAATGTTTTGATAGAAAAAACGCTCAAATTAATGATAGCTTTAATAATAGCTAAACAGTCATGAAATATGAAAATACGGGAACGCTTTCGGGAAAAAGTGATTTTATTCTTTTTTGATAATTTAGGAGCTCTTTTGGAATGAGGGGCTAATAGTAAATGTTCAATTTTGCTCAGAGTCAATCAATTTGAATTTAATTCAACATTATATCAATGATGTGTTACAAAAATAGCACTTTTCAGAGCTTTGATTAAGTTTATTTCACACAGTTTTAAACTACAAATAGAGAAATCTTAAAATATACGAACCCTTGAACTAGAGTTAAAATCGTGGAAATCATAATTACTTTTATTTTGATTCAATAATTTTCACCAATAATTGATTCCTTGACTAACTCTTAATAAAAACTATGAAAATTTGAAACACATATTGAAATAAGTGACGAAAAATAAATAAATAAATAAATAATTAATAAGAGAGTATTAGTATTGATAGTAAAATATGTGTAAAGATCTAACTTTGATTCATAGACTTAGAAGTTGTGTATTAAGACATTTGAAACAAATTTGAATAAAGAACTGAAAAGTACTTTCATATATGAACTTACAATTGGATGTGTTGTTTAGAGTCTGATTTCCTTCTCTTCTTTCCAATATCATTGGGCACAACATTCATGATTAATAATAGCACTGTTTAAAAGTCCGAATTTAAGGTCTCCGATAAATGCAGTGTTAATTAATAATAATAATAATAATAACAATAATGACGATGAAGTTAATAATGATGAAAAATTGAACTTTTTTGCTGATGTTATCGAATCACAAGACATACAGTATTTATCAAACCTGTAATCAAATTGAAATAATAAACAAAATTAGTTTAAAAGGGTTTTTAAAGTTATAGTTAAGATTAAAAATATTTTTTAAGCTAATTGTTGTCAACTTCACAGATGTTTTCAATAATGGCTTAAATCCAGAGCTATTTTTGCAGCAATTTATTTACCTTTAAGGCAATACACTCTTAGCATAGTTTTTATTAACTAAAACTTCTATAGAATTTGTGCCGAAAAACATTTTCTCTTTTAAGTGAATAATAGCCTCGAAGTTATCAGTGATTGAATAAAATTGAAAAACAAACAAAACTTGTAATGAGAATTTCTAAATATTTTTATAATAACTTGACTTATAGACTAAACCGCAATGAATAACAAAACTAAGTTAATAGTTATTAATTTATTGATATAGAGTATTACTAAACGAAACTAATAATTGAACATATAATAAATCCATTGTAAATAAGATAAAAAGAGCAAAATTGATTAGAAATCGGATAATTATTATCAAATGTAATGACTGATAAATTAGTTTTTACATCATGTCGAGTATTAGGGTAATTATGTTATCGTTCGAGAGAGAAAAGTTCGAAAAGTTCTATATAAACGATTCATAGCTTTTCCAAATGTTATTCTTTCGTAACCCTAAATAAGTTCGAAAATATTTTATACTCAATTCAAGTCAAACGATTCATAACTTATCGTAATATTAAATATTTCTGGTATCAAATCAGACAAAATAATGCTTTAATAAAAATTGATGAATAAAATGTATATAATATTAAATCTTTGGGTTTTTATGTAATTCAATAACAAATACATTTTAGACTTAAGAAAATCAAAAATAAGATGAATTGTAAGACGACTTAAAAGATTAAAAAATAAAATAAATGATGGATTTGTTCAGCCAATAAAAAAGAGAAACAAAAAACTGAAAACGACATAAAAAGATATATTGCAACCCATTATGGCGATGAATTTGATTTCTTTTCACAAGCGATAAGTATTTTCAGTCTATTATTTAAACTTAATGTCAATTTAGATTATGAGGGAATGCGAGAAATGAAAATTTTATATTCAAATTAATAAAAAATAATCGTATGGGGGGTTATAGTTATGAATATGAAAATTTGATGGCAATAATAATCATCATTAAGTATTGTTCTGTCAGAAACACTAACTTAATGACCGATTTCTCTTCTATAGTATATTACATGTCAAATAAATTTTTATTTTTCTGAGATTTATGTAAAAGATATTTATTAAATGAGAATTTTTCGTCTCTCTCTCGAAACAAACAAATCGGCTTAAAAGGAAAAATAGTTGAAAATAAAAGACTTGAAGCATAAAACAGAAGAAGAGATCGAAAGTAAAGATCGACAAAAATGCTGTTTCAATACTGAGACAAACAGACTATGAGTTAATGTATGCGTAAAGCTATGACTAGAGAAGAATTTGTTTGAGGAAAATATATTGCGATAAATGTGAGAAAAACATGAAAAAATGTTCAGTAAATATGATGACCAAATCAGTGTCATTGCCTTCTTATAACTCACGAATCATTATTGTAAACATTATACAAGTCGTTATACAGTATAGTGACTGACATTCACTTTTGCTGTCACTCGAAAAAAGTCAAATATTTCGAGAAAAAATCTTTCATTTTTTTTCCTTAAAAAAACTTTTTTCTCTGAATAACAAATCAGTTATATATCAGAGTTTTTTTATTCAGAGATCGGATGAATATTTATCTTAAGTTTCTCTACAAAGCTATTAATTTAAAATAAAAACTAATTTATTTATTTTCTCCATTGATAAGAAAAGAAAATTTTTCAATTTTGATCATTAATAATAAGGACAATAAATAACATAACTAAAGATCTGGAGAATAAAAGAGAAGACCAATAAATGTTAGGACTAAAAAGTGCATACAATGAATGAGAATAATAATAATACGCAAAAATATACAAAATAAGACTGAAGACATACTAATGGTCTAAGACAAGATTGCGACATACGATAAATATTTCGCTCGACTGATAAATCTTATGAAAAAAGAAATTCGCGATATTATACTATGATATAAAATGAAATTCTGGTGAATATATAGCGTAAAAATATAATAAAAAGTAGTCGTTAAGTATCGTAACAATACTTGTACACTATTTTATAGCTATAGATATAAATAAATGCCACTGAACTTAATTGATCTCATTTTTGCTCCGCTACGGCTTATGAAAAAAGTTAATTTTAGACGAATTGCTTTAATTCTCTAAAATCTTAACTCAATTTATACTTAAGCGGTAGGACTGAAAGCGAGAGTAAACTCATAACATGTCTCAAGAATTATGTTCTGATGAACTCCAGAAGGCTTTTAATGCTGAAGAAAAATAGGCATAAATTGAATACAAAAGTATATAATAATAATATTGACGTAACTTTTATAATGTCAATGCCATCGAACCAGTGAATGACTTACTGATAATCATATATGCAATAAATTTATATATATATATATATCAGTGATATATACTCTGTAAATGCAATGGAGAGACACTCGGTTTAGAGCTTATTCGGTAAGAATGTGTTTAGATATAGAGCTCATTCGTAACAATGAACTGCATGTGACTCTCATGACTGATAAGTGATTCCATGCCAATAGTGATAATAAATGCCTTTAAATTGTCGACATTTTTAGGGCTCAGAATTCACTATATAATACAGACTAATTCAAGGAATATTCTCAATACTGAGCTCTCAAAACTTAATAGTTTATCGCTTTATAATTAGCTTTCAAGAAAATATTCCTTACTTTTAAGCTTAGAATTCCTCAATTATCCAATATATTCTATTTCACAGAATATTCTGTGAGTTATATGACTGCAAACATACGAGAAATTGATTTATAATTAGTTTGTTTCAAAATTAAGAATCAATTCTTTAGTAAAGTAATAAAGGAGTTGAATATTCGGGCGAAATATTTCTCGTAAAGGGTTTAAAATAGTTTTTTTTGAATGGTAGAGAAATTTTTCGCTGATCGTTAACATCGAGTTGTGTAACAACTTCTGAAATAATTATGTTTCTGAAACTAATACTATGATTATTACAACTACTCTTTTGATGTCAAGAGTTTAGTAAGAGTTAAAAGCATGAGGAATAAGACATTTTGGGATATACTATACGAGAAGAGATTCAAATGATAGATATATTCTTGGCATTGGTATCACTTATTTGGCGTTATTCTGTGAAAATGCGGCAAATCTTAGGCTCAGATTTTATAGCATATCACAGATTCAAAATAGATTTATTCCTTTTATTTATTTCTATACTATTTCACAGTTATTGCAAATCATCTAAAGAATAATATACTTTAGACTTAAGTTTTGTTGCTTTAAGTTATTGGCAATAACTTATTGCTCGATAATTAATGCGAAAAACTATTATGAATTCTAACTTTTATAATCTAAAAAGCTATTCAACTCTTGAATTATTGTTTCAAATAATTTTTCAATTATTAATATAGTTCTTGTTTGAGCTTTTGATGATTTTTAAGCTCAAAGTAATTCATCAAATGAGCGAAAAAGTCCTTTGAGAATAAAAATTTAAGTTCAATTTCAGCATTAATAGTTTGCTGAATAAAATTGAAAATTCATAACTTGTTGCGAAATTTTTATGTTCAATATCAATAATTCAAAATAGAATTTACGTAACTATCAAATATCCAAAAATACATTTGTACTTTTCATTAATAATTAGAAAAACAAAAAGTTTCAAAACATATAAGACTCAAACCCAACACTATTGACACTATTTTCTAGACATTCATAACCCAAACATAAGTCTAATTATGAATGAGAAAAATAAAAAATCAATTTTCATGTATTTCATAACATCACGAATAAAAGGCTTAGATTCAAAAATATTCAGATTCAAGAAAAATAACTGGAGATTAAACGAAAAAAGGGATTAAAAACAATAGATATAACACGAAGTTATCATGAATTAACTCATAAAATATTATGTATTTTAATATCTGCTTAATTTATGTAAATGACTGAATAATAAAAACTTATTGAATTTGATTAAAACTAATAAATCTTTTCAAGTTTTATAAAAAGAAACTTTTTAGAGCTTTCATAACATGCTGAATAGCCTTAAGGCTTGAAGTTTAATATGAAGTAAGTTTCAAACTTATGAAATTATTATATTTTGTAAAGAAGTTATTTATAATTTTATGAAATATTGAGTCATATTTTTATTTAATATAATAATGTTAAGTAATATAATTCCTAGTTATGAATCGATGTATACTATCATCGAATTTAATTAAAATTTTAATCATCACTTATTTCATAAAAGGCTTAACTTTTTCAGTGGATTATTGAAAATTACTAACAATTTTACCCAATTTTCTACTCAATTTGAGAAAAATAAAAGCAATAAAACTTTTGAATTCATGTTTGTTTTTCAATTTTTCCTCAAATTTATAGAAAAATATTCTTCTGATTACTTTTATGAAAAATTATTAAACAAGTTATGAATTATATTCAGATACGAAAGAATATTAATTATTTATCAATAATATTATGAGAATATTAAATACATTTTCATAATTAGGTTAATGTTTTAAATGAGTTTTCAAGCATTTATTGAAATAAAAATTCAAAAGTAACAGAAATTTGCACAGCTTTTCATCAAATTTACAGACAATTAGACATTAAAACTTCATTTAATGTATTCCGAAGTTTAATATGATGTTAAACTATAGCTAATTAACAAAACTAATTATTAGTAAACAATTTTTTCTGTAAAGAGTTATCAAAATTATAATCAGCAATAAATCTGTTTCTCTTTACAGGAAAATCAAGAAAATTGTCGTAAACTTTAAGCAAAACCAAAAATCGTACGCTTTTTGACACTAAACAAAAATATTAATTTTTCCAATGATTGAAAATTTTTATTTCCTTTCGAAGGATTTTTTTTGACTGAAATTTTTTTCAATAACTCATAAAGTTTCATAACTTTTATGAAATATCAAATGCCCTAAAGATTCAAAGCCACGAAGAAAATATTTTTCGATTATGAATGAATTTTTAATATTCTGATATTTCGGAAAATACTAATGAATTGAAATTTTTATCTCAAAAAATAAACTTTAAATCGGAGTCAAGTATTGATTTAATACTAGATTACATGCTATGAAATGTAATTAAAATGTTGAGCAAAATTATATGAATTAATGATTACTTAAAAACAATTCATTCAAATAAAGCGCTAAAAATATTAAGTATTGATAAATAGAAAAACAATAGCAAGACATGCAAAAAATGCATTTTTATTATGATTATGTTTGTGAACATTGTATTAAATATAAAATAATTGATTATTGATATGTATTTAAAACAGGAATAATTTTTAGAGAGGATGAGAAAAATGGATATGTTATGAAATTTTGTAATTATCACAAAACACGTATAATTTGTAATATTTTTTAACCTAATTATTGGATTCATTTTGTAAAAGATATATAAATAATAATCATATGATTATTATGTAATTTATGCATAATTTCTTATATGGAGAAAAAGTAAAAATAAAAAAATGTTTAACATGAATAAAATATTGATGAACATAAATATCGGATAAAAACTACCAAAACATTAAAATAGCTAAACAAAAGAGTAGGTAGTTTTGAAACCAAAATAATCCTAAAGTAATAATACGTAAATATGATTAAAGGGGGAATATTTGCGCAAAAATTAAAGAGAAATAATGTATTTTAAAGAGTAATGTTTATATCAAGCAAAATGGCGAACGAATAGCAATCGGCACTCAAAACAATAACCTTAACGTTGACCTCAATTTTTATTCCGAGTAATACTATAAGTATTCGAGAGCGCAGAGCTCGCACACTCTCGAGAAAATAAATTTGAATATATGGGAAGCTTAATTAAAAATAAATAAACTACCTTGGCAAATAAAAATTAAAATTGACTCACCATAATATGCTTCTATCATAAACATGAATTGTGTACATTTTGATTCCGATATGCACAAGAAAATGACGAAACAATTATTTATAACACATATTCCCCTTAAAATATAAGTACGAATTTTATATTATATTTTCTAGCCTTTCACATGTATGCTATGCCTAAACACTGGTGTTTCAGTCTTTTAAGATCGGTTACGAAAGCAATAGTAGTTCGTCTACAGCCGAGTAAAACAGATAACATAAGCGAACGAATGCTAGTGCGGCAAATGACCCAACTGACTGCCTACTTGTTAAAATGCGCATGCTCATTTACATTTACATACGGCTTGCCCGAAATCGTAATTATTTTTCTATCATTCATTTTTCAATACTATTTTAGCCTTATTATCAATAAGTATTGGATATCAGATTCTGTAACAAATTATTGTTTTCATTTTTTTTCTATTGACTTTTTCGCGTTTGTTTTCTTAAGGTGTTTGCGGTTTAGTTTTCTTTTCTTTTTTTGTTCATATCACTATTTACTCGTTTTATATTCGCTGAAATTGGTTAGAATTTTGAATGTAGCTGAAAATAATTTTTCAACCGACTTGAATTTATTTAACATGATATTAATCCTTATTTTTCATAAATTCTAGGTTTTTAACATTTTTTTTACTGAATATTTATGTAAATCGGATTAAAATCTGAATTTTTAATGAAATCAATTTCATTTTTCTGAGTTTTATCCTAAAAATAGCATCTCAAATATTTTTCTAATTTCCGAGAATTTTCTCATTTCTCAATATGAGTTATGTGATAAAGGGTTAAAAAGTGGAAAATTATTCGAAATTCAAATTGAGAAAAAAGATTACAACTTCTTAAAAACTTAAGTAAACCGAAAGCTCAATAGCGTGATAGAAACACATTAAAAGCCAACTTTATATACAGAAACATATATTGAGTCAAATGAAACACTTCTAATTGACGTAAAAGTTTTTGGGCAAATAAAATGACAAAAGTTGATAAAAACTAATAAAATTAGGGAATTTATTTGAAAGCAGATCAATAGTTCGAACTCAATATTCAATGAGATATAGATATTGAAAAGTGAAGAGAGATGTAAAACACTGTAAAACCAGCGGAAACTGCATGGAGTTTATAAGCGATAAGTGGAAAACCAGATTTTAGGTGCTCTGCACGTACTGTTTCCATGCGAGAGACCTTTTTCTAGGAGTTTTTATATCAATATAATTATAATTAATAAAGATATTATAAATTATGATAAAATATAGTCTGTTTTACGCTTAAAAGTCTACTTATTTTGCATTCAAAACACTTCTACTCAATATTTATAGCGTTTGAGAAAATTAGTTTCAGTTATGCTTACATTTCAATAAAGAAACAATTGAGAAATTTCTCAAGTTTTTCAATATGTTTGTGAAACTTTGATACTATTCTTATAAATTTTAATAAGTCATAACTTTGAAATATTTATGAACAATATGTAATTTTTGAAGTTTTTTCGAAATTGTGGGAAAATTGCATTTTAATCATTAATTTCTGCCCCAATAAAGTGATAAATTTTTTGATTCAGTTTAACTTATTTATAGTTTAATAGCTTTTAATTAGTAAATAATAGATAAGAAATACTTTTTTGAACTTAATTCAAAGAATACAATAAAAATGCATTCAAATCAATCGATTATATTCTCTAAAATGACTTTTAAATTTGGTTCAATTAATTAAATTTGAAGTTTGGTTATAATGATATTTTGAGAAATGATATTATGATGTTTCGAAAACATCATTCATTCCAAAAATAAATTACAAAATCGATTTTCGATTATTAAATTCATTAACAGTTAAATGACTTTTTAAGAGAAATATCAATAAATTCATTTTCTATTCGTAAAAAAGAAATAGTTCATTAACTTATAAAAACTTATTGTGTATTATGTTAATGAAAATTCAAATTTTGTTATAGTCTTTCATGAATTAAAGGCATATATTTTTTTGAAAGCAAATTCCGGTTATCAAAAAAAAGTTTACAATAAACGAGTTCACCTGTGCTAACATTCATGACATTGTACTGTAATATTCGTCGTGTAATTGACCCAAAGAAATAAAAATCGATTTTTGAATAGAAACACATAAATTACAATTGAATAAAAATCGAGAAAACTGTATAATACGTGCTGTAAAATAAAAAATACTCCTAAATATCAAATACTTCGAGAACTATTGGCGTCAATAAAGGTGTGCAAAGTAGGGGTTAAAGAAACATAACTTTTTTCATCGCTGAGCATGTTTTAGAAAAAAGTAAATGTAGAGAAAATATAGAATTATTATTTAATAAGTGCTTATTGTATGTTAGCTTAAATGCAAAGGCGAGGGCTTTATGGGTGAGTCCGTCAAAAAAATTTGTTTGAAAATTCATAAACTTATTGCTCAAAAGTATTAGTCATTAGAAAGTTTTTCAAAGGAATGGTTTGTTTGCTTTTGGGTTGAATTTTGTTAAACTTTTAAATGCTATTTGATTTAGTATTAAAGTAATTATTACTGATTATGTTAAAAATTTGGTGCTGGAGTTTCACTTATTTTTCAGATAAAATAGTTTTCATTTTGACAAAATAGTTGACTAAGTTATGAATAAGAATTTGTTCTCAACAATTGAGGGGATTTCCCAAAACTCAATTGTATATAAATAGTATGCAATTATATACACTTTAAAAACTTGTTTGATTTAAATGACTATATTTGATAAACAATACATATTTTTTACATTTCAAAAACTTATTCAATCTTTAATTCATTTTTCTATTGATCAAAATAACATCAATTGAATAAAACTTTATAAAAAGCTAAAAAAGATAATTGAATAAAATTTTCCACTTTTTCATGAATAAAATGACATTTTGTTTAAAATTCAATAAAAATAATTATTGACTACTCATGAAAATGACTGTAAAATCTCATCTGAAATGAGTGACCATTAAATCCTAAATAAATTTCTCGCCTTTTAAAGAAATAAAAAAACTGAACCTTAAAAGTTTCTAACTTTAGAAAGATTTCAGACATTTGTTTGAACTCTAACATAAGGATGTGATAGTTTTTGAAATAGATTTTATTGCCATTTATTGCACTACAATCACAACTGGAGGCGTTTGGGATAAAAACTTAGGACAAGTGATAAACTCGAAATCCAAAACTATTACAGCGAAAAAAACAACATAAGTAATTGTTATAACCGTTTCTTCGGAGGGAAAACATAAAAATGAATGACAACTAATTGAAAACCGATTCCATAAAAGTGATGCGAAATATCAAAGGAATGGAATATATTTCCAACTTTGAGTACTATTTTTAGGACCACTTTTTGCTATGATTTTTTATCTCTAGCTTCGGATAATTATCGGCAATTATACCATAAAAACCTATTGCTGTTAAATATGAAGAATTGTTATTTTTATGCATTTATGCAAATTATTTATGTTATTAGTAGTTAAGGAATAGATGAGGGTTAGAATCAACCGCATTAGTAATTATTTCGGGAATTTCTTTCTTTGTTTGAATAAAATAATAATTAGAAATGAAAAATTGATGTCAAATTGTAATAACATTAGCGCAAAAATTGAATTTTAAATTTTCTTTTAATATGTTTTAAAACACAGTCAGGCTTACAGTCAAACCTAATTAAGTTTTCCTTTATTTCGTTACTCTTGAAAAAACTTTTAAGCATAAAATTTTTAATGAATAAATTGTTATCTGAAGTTCAAAATAATTCCGTAAAAATTGTTTTCTAATTGATTTTATGCAGAATATTTTGAAAATTTTGAATGAATTTTGTGATAGCAATGCTTTTTGAAAACAACATTTATTATTGATTTGTTTGATAAAAAGCTATGCAGTATTTGATTTGTCCGTAAGATCATAAGTCAGATATGGAAGAATTCAAGAAGAACTTGATGTGTAAGCATCAAATTCTATCTGAAGACATAGCTGGCAATCATCAATCATGTGGGCATGAAATACATTATATCCCGCAACAAATGATACCCGTTTGGGTGACAGGCGTTCTGTTTAATGATTCTGAGATTCTCTAACACAACAACAGCTAAACTAAAAGAGAATTAACTTAAGGTTTTGCACACATAAAAGTGTGTTCACTTCAATATAATCATAATATTGAAAGCTATGGCTTTCAGAAAAGGAGAGAATCTTATAGTAATCAACATATGGAATAATCATTAAGCCAGTGGAGCGAGTGTTAGGGCTCAACCTTTTTTCTGTCAATTGTTACGCACATTGAAATATATTAAGCGCTTTTCAAAAACTATTTTCTCTTAAGACTTTTCATGAGTTTATTTCCTAATATAATCGTAAACTTTCTCCTGATTTTTAAATAGTCTCTCACTCTCTGCTACTTTTTCTCTTTCAAAACTGTTTCTCTACTGTCATCATAAAGATAAAGAGGAGGCAAAAGTCAGCTTTCAGTATATAAATTGATAAAATTTATTTTTCGCTTAATTTTCTAAAACAGTATTTCTTAGAAAAGAATGACTTTTATGGCAAAACTTTTACCATTTAATGGAATGATTTTTCAGACAATATCCGCTGTAAATAATTTTTATCAAGAATAAGATGTTTAGGAATTTCAGTTGCAATAAACTAAATGTCAATTTGGTTAAACACGTGCCAAAAGCGCGCTTTTCCGTGATATATAACGATAAAATTGAAGGCTAAAGACATAATGAGATCTATATATTCAAAATCTGTTTGTCTGTTTGTCCGGCAATAGACTCGACTCCTGGACATGATACAGACATGAGACCGGCATCATTAGAACCAGTATGACCTGAGGAGCGGTCAGAGGTAAGTCATTTCCATAAATTACGTCAAAAATTTCGAAGATATAATTTATGGATAGGCCCAAATTTTAACGAGCTTTATTTTTTTGCTCGCGTAAGCGAGCAATTCTCTTTCTAGTTAATAGTCATAGTTTTCATGATAGAGTGCACTAATTGTTGATAAAAATCTTGACTTTAAAACAAAGAGTTTGTTTAATTTGAAGCTCAATTTGAATTTAATGTTAATTCACATAATGAATTACTGCACTCGATCTTATTATCCCATTTAATTTGTCTAAAACTACAAAACTTCTGAAGACATGCAAAGAACTGATCAATTCCTATAACTTTTTTCTAACTTTTAGTCTTTTCTAAACATAAATATAGCTCTGATTTGAGTCTATTTCGAAATTCATAGTTTTCTTTTTATTGAAAATGAAATTTCATTTTCGATCTAAAATTAAATTTCATGATATATTTTTCAAAATTAATTTCTGTCACTCTATCGTAGACTTCACTCAATTATGGTTTCAATTAATAGAGCGAACAAAATATTAATTTAATTATTATTGATATCAATTAAGCTTATATTTCAAAACTATTTATAGCTGAAGTCTTACGAAATTACGAAATTAAATCTTCAATATTTAGATTAATTTATGACTTCATTTCTCTTCTTTATTAAAATGCTATTTTTGATATAAAATCTTGTTTTCAACTAAAGGTTAAGCTTTTATAGGTTTTCGCATTAAATTGATCGCGAAATTTAGTTTTTCAAAATGTTATTGAATTGAAAACTAAATATACTCTCAAAATATTCAATATCGTAAATAAATTTTATTCAAAAAATTTATCTCAAAATCAGTTTTAGAAGAAAAATGAATTTTTAATCAGAATTTCAAAGTTTTGATAAGTTTTTATACAGATTATTTATTATCTACAAAACGTTCAAATAATGAGAAAATTTATTCAAAATGTTTAATAATTGATAGTTTGAAAAACAAATATTTCGATAGATTTCTCAAAAATTTTCCTAAATTTGAGTAATAGATTTTTGGTCTGTTAAACAAAAATAAATTTAACGCTTTTTAAAAATTATGAGAACATTATTCTCGGTTCGCATGACCGGCAAAAAGAGAAAAATGTAAAATCCAATGGATGTAGAATTGAAAGAAACATTTAGTGAAAAATGTATACTCTCTGCTTGAATTATGAGTTGGGATTAAACTGAGTGGCATTTATAATAAATCACTGAATAGTGAGCCAAATCACATGATGGGAGCACTTCGTTATGTCGATTTTCAAAATGTCCAATTTTATAATGTCGAATTTCAAAATGTCGAATCCCTGTTTTAATCCCCTGATTCTCTGATTTTAAAAATTATTATCACACTTTTCGAAATACTCTGAAACTATAAAAGTTTTTAATAATTTATTTAAAGATATAATAAAATAACTCAATCAATTGAGATTCAAGTAATTCAAGCAATAGTATTATATATTTAAATAAATTATTAAAGACTTTTATAGTTTGAGAGTATTTTGAATTTGCAAAAATGGGATAATAATTTTTACAATCAGAGAATGAGGGGATTAAAACAGGGATTCGACATTTTGAAAATCGACATAACGAAGTGTAGCCGACATGATGTGAGCAATACTTAAAGAGAGAGAAATTGGTTTTAGTGCACAAAAGATTAGCTCAATTCTAAGCCAGCAAAGAATGAGCCAATACTTGTGATTAAGATTGTGTTCACACCAAACATGTTCATAAATTAGGACTTCTGCTAAACGGAGTTGAAGTAATAGTAGTTTTCCGTAAATAAAAAAACGATAGATAAAGAACAAGACAGTTGTTTCGGAGGAAATAACCAATTATTCAATTAATATCTAACATAATCTACAGGTGTATAACTCTGTTATTAATGTCATTCTCAATAGACTAGTAATAAGTAATTCTAATATTTTATGTCTTAATTCAATACCTTTGACTGATATGACGATAATTCAAAAGTCTGCATAAGATTAGCTAAAATTCTTTTTATAGCTTCACAGTTTTGGTCGATTTAGTTGAGCTTATATTGAAAAATATCAAATAATTATTTATGAATTTGTTTAGGATATAGATTTGATGACCAAATATGCGGGCATTCTTTGTAAGGGTTAGGAAAACATGATTTACTCATTCATAGGGTATTATCAAAGCATGCATTGGGTGGTAAAACGTCATTATCTCTTATCTATCTTATAGTTGTCTACTTGAGAAAACATCCATATTTTCCCACTTATTTAGTTTCAAAGAGTTTTATAACAGAAAAACAAGTGATTATTTTAATGATTTTCAGTTCTCAGAATCAACTCTTTGTCGCTATTAATCATGAGAAACAAGAAAATCATTTTAATAATAATTATTAATTATTAGAAATGATTTTTAGCAAGACATTCAACTTGAGAAATAAACTTTTACATAGAAAACAATGTTCAGAAATGTTGGCAATAAAAAGGCATTTGAATTACTCTCTTATCGGACAATGAATGCAAAAATGATAACCAAATATTATAATTGCTATATCTTTTATAGCAATAACCAATCTTCAGAAGTTCAAGTGTGTTATTACCGGATTTTAATGATTCTATAAAAACAGTGTATAAATAGAGAAATTTTTACCCATTTTCACTTTTAAATCTTATTCAAAATTTAATGAAAACAGTCTGAAATTCGAAGCATAAGTGAAACATATTTTCTTGATTATAGCCATGTATAGTATTTCTGATGCTTTTACTTATCTTGAAAAATACTAATTGCTCTTTGAATTTGAGAATATGTATTGACTCTGACCCTAATCTTATGCTAGTATTTGGTGAAGGCGTCGATTCGACACCCTTTGCATTGCTAGAAAAGACCGAAAAGTTAAGCATAAATTTTATTTGCAGCCAATGTTTTCAATATGAGAGTTCATAACTTCTTAATTACCACTCTTTGGTTTTTCTCTCTCAATAAGTAGTTTCAGTTTTAGTTTATTCAGTAGTTTTCCAAAAATCCTAACAAACAGTGACATTCATTTCTGTCATTTCGAAGTTTTTCAGCCAGTTTCGAGACAAAAATTTATTTTTAGAAATACGAAACAGAAGTAATGCACAAATAAATTAATAAAACATTACCGCAATTGACAGTTAACTTCCAAGTCATACATATATAATCAGAATCTTTTCATCATATTATAAGTACCTGTTTTGCTAACTTATATTACAAGTGATATACAGGTTATTGAATATATTTTTTAAGCACACTTCACATTATGAGAAACTTTTTTGAAGTCCAAATTGAGTTTCATCTCTATATTTGGCTCTTATTAATGAAATCTTTATGAGATTTGATAGAAAAGACAGAAAAAAGAGTCTACTTATCAACGGTGGGAATAATAGCCGAGCCATTCATCATAAATATTAACTATTTCTATAAACAGCGCAATTATTTCTTGTGACCAAAATAGTAACACATTTATCATATCGTTTTTCACGTTTAATTTTTTTCCTGAACAACAGTTCAAGATTTCGGTATTTGTTGAGAATTTTTTCGTGTCTAATCAGTTCTCTTACGTATAATCCCAACGCTTGTTAATGAAATATATGGTATTATATGTTAATTATTCAACCATTAAAAGCATTATTATTTGTCTGTTATGACAACTCTACTAAATATGCTATGGTTTCAATTTGATTGGATTTTTAGCATGTGTGTCACCTAAACAGTTGTCGTTTTCTATCAGAAGTTATTTTTCAACTCATTTAAAATTGCATTTATTTATCTTTTCTGCAAAATGTTTATCGAGTCAAATAAAGTGCTGCTTTGAAATCGAATTTTTTTCACTATTCTCACGATTGAATAAACTTTTAAATTAAATTTTGAATAAAAGTTTTCTTTCAAAATCTTTAAAACTAATGTTGATGTCATGTTTTCATTGGTTTAGCATTAATATAATGCTAAATAATTTAGACTTTGAGGATATATAAGAGAGATTTTCGAAATAAAACGTTTTTATTAATGCATAAGAAAACAAAAAGCATTAAAAAAGCAATTTCTTAAACTCAAACCTAAACAAAAATAAATAATAAAGAAGAGGATTACAAGACAATCATGTTTTATAAGTCACTACATGTATGCTAAACGAGAATCAGAATAAAAAGAAAAATTCAATCGAAAAAACATTTAATAGAAAAGAGAAAAATTATTAAAATTTAATACTCTTAAGAGCATGTTTTGAGGCTTAAGTATACAGAAGAGGTAAGAATTATCTTCTTTTTCAATTGAAAAAACCTTTTCTTCACAAAATATTTGAGGAGAAATGAGAAGAAAAATACACATGACAAGTCTGATAGTGATGGAAATGGTATTTCTAAGGGATTATTCTGTGTAGAGAGAAATATTTGTCGCATTAGCGCTGAATCGATGGCCTACTCCCGTGACCTACTCTTTACTGCCGCATAGCTTACTGAATACCGCATAGACGTAGTCAAGAGAGCGAGAGCTCCATAGACTAGTGGAAACCCACTCCTCACTTATTACCTTAAACCGGTATTTTATCGTTTCGTCCGATTTTTTTCCTTCGTTCCTATTGAGCTTTCATCAATTTTTCTCATCAATTCCTCTACATTATATCAAATTTTAATAATTTTATTTTTATTCTCAATTAAATCAAATTCATTTGATTGACTTTAATTTAATCAAGTATTTAAAACTCAAAATTTATTATCATTGCAAATATGAATTGGAGCAGAAGTTTTTGCTATATTTTTGAAATTTGAATTTAGAAACTTTATTCAATAGTTTTTGGAGAAAAAAACCTTTTTACTAATCATTCTAGAGATAAGTTTCAAATGTTTATTCAGAAGCATTGTGTTTAAAGTTCTACAAAACGAGAGATAACTTTTGAAAGACTCAGCGCTCGCACTAATCATAATCAATCAATTGTATGCTAAAAGAGTAAACCCCTCTCTGTAATGGCCTTATAGTTCCTTTTCATTTACATCCTTTTGCTTACATCTTATCCTAAGCCAAGCCTTATCTTAATAGTAGGCAACTCTTTAGCTTCAAAAATGCTCTCTCGAAGTGAACATTTATGGTTAGCTTTACTTTACAAGTGAATACTGGAGGCAAAAATATAGGTCAAGTTTAAGTCTATTCAAATAGAAAAAACTCTTTTCATACACTTGTATTTCATACCTGAATATTGATTATGAATTTCTTTTATTGTACTAAACTATAAAAGATTCTAATTTATCCTTCGATTGGGAAAACTATTTTTTGTTAGCTTTGAAGTTAAATATAGTATTTTAGGAAATTAACAACGCTTTTCATTAATAACTATTTTGTTTTTTTAAATAGAAAAAGATCGTTAATCAAAGTTTTTATTGTCTATTATAAGACATAGTTTGTATGCATATTAGTATAGAATAAGAAATTTTGTAAAACATCAATAATTATTTAGCAATTAGTCTTGCATTTCTTCGTAGGCTTTGCTTAATATATTTGACACAAAAATTTTTGATTGAAGAGAGAGAGAGAGAGAGAGAGAGAGAGAGAGAGAGAGAGAGAGAGAGACGTGAAAAAGATAAATAACTTCAATAATCAATTTTGAATAATTTGTTTAGCGCAAAGCAAAAGCAGTTTTAGGCTTTTCTGAAATTGTGTTCCTCTACCAGTAATTACCTTTGCATTTGAATTGCCTTTAAAAAAAAATATTTTAATAGATCAGTAGTGCTTTAGGAAATCCAAAACTTCTTTGGGGAGAATAATGGGGACGAAAATGAAAGATGAAAAGCACTTGTATTGCATTAGTATTTATAGAAATGAGTGACAGAGAAATGAGTAGAAAAACTAGTTATGAGAGTCTGTTCCGCTTCGACTATTCAGCTTATAGTAGATTTTGAACAAAGTTTTATAATAATATAGTAAGTAATATACAGTATATTTGAAAAAATGTATTTTTATCTACATTCTGATTATTCCTTTACTCACTTTTTGCTAATCATTTTGAGGAGCATATGGTTTGTTACAGAATCGCAAGATTGTTATTATGAGAAAATTGTTTTTCTTATATAATCACTGATATTATTGAAATACATTAAAATAAAAATATTTGGTTTCATTTTGTAAGCCTAATAACATTCACTTTTGTATAACTTGACTTGAAAGCATTGAATCAAATGTTGAAATGAGATATAGCTTATATTGATAGATATGTATCATATTGAATGTGTATCACTGGGTAAGAGCTAATAAAGTAGTTTTCAGTACTAATGAGAAAAAAGACTAATATTTCATTGAAAAATAATGCTAAAAGAGCTGCTGACTTGAGCCACCTGTTGTGTGTTGAAGGCTGGGATTGGTATAAAAATATAAATATATTACCAAAATATTATATTAACTATTTAGGTGAAAATGTGTTAGTAATATATTTATCTATAATGAAAAACTGTAAGCACATGATGAAAAATATGGGCATTTAAGTTAGTGGTGGCATAAGGGCTAAGAGTTAATTATTTTTCATTAGTTAGAGTTTTTGAAAATTAATTGTATTTTCATGTTTGATATGCTGGCTGTTTATGATAGGAATTGAATCACAAGGACATTGCTTTTGTAGTTTAATATATGAAAGTTTAGTATTAGCCAAAAAATTCATACCAATAGTTATGTTAATTATTTTTGTTAAGTTTAATCAATTCCAATTTGTTTGAGCTATAGATATATTTATCAATATAAATAGATATGATTTCCTTGAATTTATTTTGATTCAAATTCATCATGAGTCGAAAGAATAGAATATTTTATTTATGACTATTGAGCTCATAAATCAATTAATTAACTTTTTCAGTACAATAAATGTTCAATTATTGATATCAGATATTATTGCTAATGATGTATGAGATTCAACATTAGGATAATTTGATCAAAATTCAAGTTTCGTGAAAATATTATTGAATTTTTTGCAATATTATTTTTCTTTTTTGATTAACAACTGGATAGTTTAGAGATTTCAAACTTGTTATAAAACATTGAACTGTATTTTGAAATTAATTCAGTGAAAAGTATTTCAATTTGAGAGATATCCTAACCTATCATTTTAATTATAATGATATTAGAAATAAATTATTTAAATTATTTTCAGGTACTGTTTGAAATATTATTATCATTCCTGAAAACATAATTCATTGCACCTTAAATTCAATTTATAATTTTGAAATCTTGAAAACAAATGTCGAAATTCGTCTGAAAATTAATTTAAAGTTATTGAACTTCAAAGTGATCCCAATTGTTTGAAATTATATTTTAGGAAAAATTAGTTTTCGGTTCACATTCAGAAATTCTGAAAGTTTTATTTAGAATCCTTTCAACTATCAAATTATTGATAATTTTCCATTCAATTATCATAAATATGACAGAATTGTGATTTTCAGTAACTTTTGTCCTCTAAACTAATAGATAAATAATTAATAATAAGCTATGGTAACAAAAGTATAACACTATTCAAGTTTATAAATGAAAATATTAAATGAAACTCTAGTTTGAAAGGAATGAAATCTATTGAATACAATCAAACTATTCATTAGCAAAACTAAATTGAAATAGATTTTAATGGCAGCAAAGTTGAAAAGGTAGAAAAATATGAAAAAAGAATTTAAAAGAAGAAAAAAGAAACAAATTTGAAGAAATAAAAGTAAATTTGATGTTTCTAGTTGTAGAACACGAATAATGTGATGAATTATTTGGAGCTGTGAAGCGATATTCAGCTAAATATCCGAAAGCGTATAAGAGAAAAATGATGATATAATATAATATCTATGCAATAATGGTTTTTATTTATTGAATATAATGCAAACTACATTACACATAACCCTACTTAATACCCATGTAGTAATTCAAGGCACACAAAAGTTGCACTAATAATGAAAATAAAGAGATGCTCTTTTGCTTAATAGCAAAAATACAATACATTTCAATGCTATCAAAACTAGTAGTTGTTATGCTTCTAAAAGAAACACTTTATTGAAGATCGCGATACAGTATAAGTGTATTATTAGAGTTAATTAATGGTTGTTGAGAGGCATAAATTTTTGGGCTGTTATTCTTTTGGGACTTTTCATAATTAAAACGATAAGGATTTTATGCTTGCAATTCATAGATTAGGTCATTGAGAGCGGCATTAAAGCTATAAAATAGTGAATTTGCTCATAATTTTTCAAGTGTTTTATTCATTCATTTTATAGGATTTATTATTAAATGAGATTTTTTTTTATAATTTGAAAGTTTAATAACTTTTGTAATTCGATAGTAAACTAATGACCGAATACTTTAATGCTTTATTTTAAAAAGAAATAAAAATAATGTTTTTCTTGGGTTTAATTTGAAAGTATGTTATAAATGATCGCTTTGTCTCTTAGGATCAGAAAGAAAAATAGGAAAACTGTCTCTTTCTTTAAAAGATAATAACTTTTGATTAGTTAATAGATGTTCGGCATAGACATAGTTTGATCGAAATAAGACAAAAAACTTGTTTTATAACATGAAAATTCAATTATTTGTTTAAAACTATTATAAAACTGATTTTCAAGTTTGAAATAATCATTAATAAATTGAAATATAATTAAGAAGTTGAGGAACTTCTTGAGGAACTTAATAAAGACATACTTTACATAAGATTTAGTACTTTATAGAAAATTAATGAATAAATAAAACAATTTCAATGGTTTAATTAATTTTCAGTATTTTAAAGCTCAAAAATGTTCATGACTTATATGAAAACTCATGAAAAACTCACTTTTCGTGAAATTTCAAAAGAGATTATCGAATAAAAAGCTGTCGGACTTCTAATTAATAGTATAAAACTTGGAATAAGTTTGAAAGCAAATCGAATCCCGGATATCATTAAATAAATTTCATGTTTATCTTATTAAAGCTTCAAAATTGAAGAAAAAAATTGGCCGAATTTTGAAAGTCACGCCGAAAGTAATTCCTATTCAAACTTCACTTTTAATTAATAGATTCTAATTTTTCTCAAAGTAAAAGACCGGCAAAAACGGTTCAATTCTCATCTGACATCTCTTTCATTAAATCTAATTATATAAGAAGTTTTCTGAAAATCAGATAATTTTGAATTTTTGTTTCAATTTCACTGAATATTATAATGAAGTTATTATGTATTCTGATTTTAATCTTGAATATTAGTGTCAAATAATGGCCATTAAATTTTGGAAACTTAATACTGATATATGATATTCATTGAAAATCTATTTTTGAGAATTTTGCAGACTTTGGGGCAAAAATTTGAAATAGAATGAAATAATGTTATTGTTGAAGGAATATGAATATACCATAATAGCAATTATAGCATTTCATTACCTAAAGAAAAATAAATTACTTGATTATTCATTCGATAAGTAGTGCTAAACCATTATTCACAATCCATAACAAAATGAAATCATAGACTCTATGAGAAAAAATAAAGATAACAAAAGAATAAGATATTCGGCAAAGTTTATGTCTCGTAAAATGATATCCAAGTTTTGAATTAAAATTGCATTCAAGATCATTAATAATAATCTTTTCTCTGAAATTTATCACAATTGAGATAATTATCCATCAAATAATTTAAGCTATTATTAAAAATATAGCATAATTTCGAACTTATATTTCGCAATAAATAATTGTTTCTCAAAAAAAGGTTCAGTCGATAATGGTTTTCAAGCATTAAATAATCTAAAATAGCATGAATTTTGAGAAAAATAGAATATAAACACTTGAAAATTGTCTAATATTTCGAGAGTATAACAATATTGTTTTTCAAGTGCTTTTCTTCTCGTTTTTTAAATTAAAGGACTATTTTTCTGTCAAAATCTATTGGGATCTATAGTAATAGATAGAGTTTTCAGATAAACACATGGATTGAGGGGTTTATACGGAAAAAAGTAAGTCTTTAAGGACCACCCATACTATTTGGCATAACTAGCCTTCCATATTATTCAGATATTAGTCGTGAGTCTTAAGTATATTCAAATTTTTCTCCTAATTTCACGCAAAATAATACATTCTGTTGAGTGTCAGAAAATTTATCAAGAGTTATGAAAATTGAGTGCAAACGTGAAAATATTTTTAAAAATGCTTTTCTTCAGAAGCTTATTAAAGAAAAAAGTTTGATATTAAAAAAAATACATGAATTGAATGAAAAGATGGAATCGGATGTGGATTATCGATACTCAAAAGCATTTTCATGGGTTTCAGAGGCGGATACTTATACTTGAAGAGTAAATCTCTTTAAAATTTATTGAAAATTTTGTTGAAAAAATTATGTACAAAATTTGTTTTTTTTCAAAGCTATTTTTCGATTTTGGAGATTATAAGTACTGTAATAGAAAACTGTGAGAAAATTATGGAAAGATTGATGTCATACTGTTGTCAACTTTGCTTTTTAAGTGGTTATTATGCAAAACCTGGAAATATATAGTGAGTGAGTGAGTGAGTGAAAGAGAGAGAGAGAGAGAGAGAGAGAGAGAGAG
>JAQFXV010000099.1:0-37790 GCA_034694065.1 Camisia spinifer
GCAGAAATTTTTTGCACTTTTGGCAACTAAATTATATGAACTTCAAACTAAATGGAACCAAAAGAATGAAATCGATTGAAAAGGTATATATTTATTCTTATTTTAGCGGAAATTATCTATAACTATTGATAGGAACATAGCTTAAGCTTTTAGACATGATCTATAAATAGAATAACATTTCAAATGAAAATCAAAAAACCTTTAAAATTATTAATAACACTAATAATGGAAAGTTTATAAAAATTATATTATTAGAAAATACTTTTATCATTACTTTTTTATTTGAATTAAATTGACTCAAACATCATTGCATTGAACCAAAAACTTTTTAATACTCCTGAAAATAGTTAATTGAATTTTAAAACTCATGATTCTTTAATTTTGTTTTAATATTTCAAACTATTTTTTCAATTCTAATAAAATAATATTTGACTTTCAGTAATTAATTGTCGTTCAAACAGAGTTCCGACAGCGGATCAAAAACTGAGAGTTATATTATTGTAGAGCAGAATAGTTATTAAAGTGCTGTCGAGATTGTAATACAACAGAATCTCATAAATCAATCAAAGAAAGTAACTTTTTTGAGGTTATGTTTTAAAACTCGATTCTTTATGTAATCGAAGTTCAAAAAAGGACTTTTTAAGCATTTTATACTTTTATTCTTTTCAAACTATATTAAATTTTAATAGAAATTCTGAAAAAGAAGACAATTTAATTTAATTGATAGGCTTAGATATTAAATTGAAAGTTTCGGAGCAAAACATTGATAGAAATTGGAGAAAAATATTTGAAGAAAACTTAATGTTTATTTGTATTAAAGCGTCTTTCTATGGTTCGAGTTTTATTGCAATGCCATTACAAGACTCGAAGAGCAGTACAAGTATTTCTTTTCGTTTCAAAACTTATCAATCTGATGCTATGCTTTTTCTGGTCGCCGGACCTATTGATTATTGCCTGATCACACTTGAAAGCGGACAAATCTCAGTATGCATTCCATAACTATTGTGTTTACGTATTCAATAGTTTAAGCCTAATCTAAAATTGATTTTATTGAACAATAGGTTCGTATAAATCTTGGGTCAGGAGAAGCAGTTCTTACATCGGAAGACTTGAAACTAAATGACTTGGTTTGGCATAGCGTTGATATTCAAAGAACAGACGCAGAAATATCTTTAACAATTGATGGTTTGCACACATCTTTTTTCGATATTCCGGGGAAGTTCTTTGAATTGAATGTTAGATTTGGTGTATATGTGGGAGGTTTGGGTAATTTCAATGAGCTTTATTTGGGAAAATTGAATTACTATCGCGGTTGTATCGATCAATTATTTTATAATGGAATCGATGTGATCGACTCCGCATCAAAAGCTAATGGAGTCAATGAAATCACTTATGACTGTAGTAATGAATTTGAAGCCACTCATTACGACGCTATTAGTTTTGTTGTGAGTGGTAGTTATGTAATACTACCCGGTTTTGCCAATTCTGTTAGAAATGGTGGAAATCTTAATTTTGATATTAAAACATCATCTTCTGTTGCTGTTCTCTTTTACAATTCTGGAAGTCTTGCCCATCAGTCAGACTTTATCTCTGTTGAAATAATTAATGGAAGAATATTACTATCGATTAATGATGGAAATGGTGTAGTAGTGTTACAGTCAGATGTTTTAGTTGATGATGGATTTTGGCATAGCGTTCAAATTCAGTTCAGTCCTATATATCTTGAAGTATCAGTTGATGGCAAATCGAGAAATCTTAGGCCCAGTTTAGGTGAAAACAAATTTTTTGATTTAAGTGACCAGTTATTTGTTGGTGGAATCGAATTAAATAAGCAGTCGATTGCATATCAACATGGGTTGCAATCAATATTATCAGAAGGACCCGATAGTTCACTGAAAGGCTGTTTGAAGGGCATTAAAATGGGGCAGAAATTGATTGGGTTAAGAGAGGCACAAATAACTAAAGGAATCAAATCTGGAGAATGTATTTGGGAATTTCAGTGTCTTATTTACAATGATTCGCCATGTATTGAAGGCGGAGAATGCTTTCAAGAAGGCTTCAATGAATTTCGGTGTTTGTGTGACAGTTCTGTTTGTGTAAAACCTAATTTCACGTCTCATTATAAACTTTTTAATGCAAAACAAGACAACGAAGCCTTCATTGATGCGGAGATTTTAAAATTAGAGCCATTGAATGTTGCGGAGGGAGGAACTGATCTCATCTCAAATAACTTAATAAATGTAGTTCTAGATTATCACAAATATGGAATCAGTGAGACTGGAGTTTTGTTCCATATAAAACATCCGCCACAACACGGAATACTAGAAGTTGAAGTTTGGGACCGCACGCCCTCATCAAATACTCCCGGAATGTCAGATAATGTGTTCACTTTACATGATTTAATTACTGAGAAAGTTCGTTATACTCATGACAATTCTGAAAATTATAACGACTCTATTATATTTGAATTAGAATTTCATTCTCGATTCTTTCATTTGCCCGCTTTTATCCATGGAATGAGACATAGTTTCACTTTTTTCATTAAAATCCATCCCATTAATGATGCGCCAAAATTCATGAGTAAGAGTAATAATGTTTTAAAATTAGCCAAAAATACCAAACGAGTGATAACTTCGGATGTTCTCAATGCTGAAGACGACGATAATATTGCTGAAGAAATCAGATATAAAATTGTTAGCATAATAAATGGTGACCAAAGTTTTATTGAAAATACTAAAAATATTGATACTGCTATTGAAAGCTTCACACAAAATGACATAAATAAAAGGCTTATTAGATTTGTTCACAGAACCAAAATTGCAAACATTAAGAATAATATTAAAGTTTTGCTCACAATATTTGATAAAAACGATGAAACCGCTGAGACAACACTTTTTATCGAAATTTATGAGCTTGAATTGATTTCGGTTAACAATACAGGAATAGCTTTACCGCATAACTCATTCTGTTTAATTTCAGCCACGAATTTAAGTTATGTTACAAATTCTGACGCAGAGCTCAGTCAATACATTAGATTTGAAATAATAAAACCGTCTCAGTTCGGAAATATTCAGAAGCTTAGGGGTAATGGCAATTGGGCTAATGTTTCAATTTTCTCTCAGAGACAAATCAATAGAAATAAAATAAGATATTTTCACTTCAAAGACAAACCAAATGATGAAATTCTTGAACTACAAGTTTCTTACAATGAAATCAAAGCTCCTATTATTCAATTTCGAGTCGCATTCAAAACATCACAACTTCGAAAGATATCTCTGAATCAATTGACAATTAGTGGGGATATTAAAGAAATTCCGATTACAAATAAAGAACTCAAGTTCGATACTCAACCCTTTCCAACAGCAACTAATCTTATTATATATACAATACTATCATTACCAACATTTGGATCATTACATTTGGTTAAAGGCAACACTACTAACAAGCTTAGTATCGGATCATTTGTAACCCAGAAAATGATTGACGAAAATGTTTTAATATACAACACGAGCGCTTCAGTCTATCCTCAGGCACACGACTCGTTTGACTTTGAAGTTGCCACTGAAGGCGGTCTCACCAATGTTGAAGTGTCCAGTTTTCAGTAGGTTTTTATTCAACTTACAAAGTTATAAATATTAACTCAATCAAAACACTCAAATTATATTATGTTTATAACTTATTCTAAACTTTTTTGACTCAAATTTAGCATTAAATTTATTCGAAGTACTACTGATTTATATACTCTGACTAATGAGAAATTAATAGTGATTGAAGGCGACAAAGCGACCATTAATAGTAAATTAATACGTGTTGAAACAGCCAATAAAGTGGGATCAATAAGTTATAACATAACAAATAAGCCAAAGTACGGCACTATTAAACTTCTCAATCAACAGCTTAATGATGTAATGCAAACATCTCCCGATCAAATAACACAAACAGAAATCGATCAGAATAGAGTTGTTTACTATCACGACGACAGTGAAAACAGTGCAGATGTATTCGATTTTGTGGCCCTCGACTCACAAAACAATTTTATTTGTTTCGGAACTTTCATCATAAATGTCATTATGAAGAATGATAATCCACCGATTCGTCTGATCGATAAAGTATTTGAAGTTGTTGTTCACGGAGAAAAGAAACTCACTTCTAATGACCTCAAGTATGTCGACGCAGATATTGATTCTTCCGCTTCACAAATCAAGTATTCAAAAACATATATACCTAATGGTAACTTATATTTTGTCGATCGACCAAATGTTATTGTGGATCAATTCTCTCAAGAAGATTTAGACAAAGAAAGAATACTATTTAAACATAATGGAGATGAAAGCGGTCGTGCGATCCTTTGGATTACTGACGGACAGTTCTATGCCTCCGGAGTGCTAGAGATTAAAGCCTCAAAACCTTATCTACAAATTTCACAGAACACAGGTTTAGTTGTGAAATATGGTGAAAGTAGTCTAATCACTATCAATAACTTGACTGTCGACAGCAATATGGATATAAGCAGAAAAAGGTTTCAATCATTTCATCAATTCGAAATCGAATTCTTATTTATTTATTATAATTTTCTAGTGATGTTACTATAAAAATAACATCTGAGCCCAAGTTTGGTCTAATTTTAATGGGAGATAAAGAAACAAATAGATTCACTTTACAGGTCTGTCATCTCAACTAATTATTGTAAAAATGATTCACAATTTCTATTGAAATTATATACTTATACTTAATTAGTTATTTTTGTAGGATTTAATTGATGAAAACATTGAATATGAGAGCAAAATGTTTGAGGAAGATCTTTCTCTAATACAAGAAGATTCTTTCATGTTTCGTCGTAAGCATTATAACTACTTTCTCATTAGTAATATTTTGATATATCTTTAGCATAAAGTTTTCTTTAATCAAATTTTCAGTCTTTCTGAACGGAGAGGACTACTTGAGTAGTAGAGTTACTGCTGAGAATCAAATTTTCAACATAACTATATATCCGCAGTCATACTTTCATTTAACTGTAATTAATTTGAAAAATATATCGACTGATGAGGAAAAGTTCGCTTTAATTGATTCAAGTAAACTACTAGTAAGTCATCCAACATTAGAGCCCGAAAGCCTACTCTACATGATTACACAGTTGCCTAAATTTGGAGTACTTTCACTTCTAACATATAACACAACTCCGACTCCAATGCATTTTCTATCAAAGAATACTCTCAATAAAAATACGATTAGGAACGAAACGTTACTACTCTTTACTCAAAAAGATATAAACGATGGTCTGATTCACTATAAATATTTTCAATCTGATAATGATCTGAAAAATTTATCTCATGTCGATTGTTTCAAGTTTGATGTAACGAATGGTATAACGACATTACGTGATCTCACTCTATATGTCAATATTATTTCAAAAATCATTGCATTATTTACTGGCAATATAACAGTCACGGAAGGCCATAGTGTGGTCTTTATTCTCGACGATTTTGTTGTTTCGAACGCTTATTACGCGAATCTTATTGACGAGTATTTAGTTATTGAAGAACCGAAATTCGGAGCAATTGTTTATACTGACGAAAAAGATAATAAGAAGTTAGTGAAATCTTTTAGACCTAAGCAGATAAAAGAGGGACAAATATCTTACGATCACGACGGGTCAGAAACAACACGAGACTGGTTTACAATGGTTTTGAGGGCTAACTCTATAAATAAGGAAAGTCTACCGTCGACTATACATGTTATAATAGAGCCCATCAATGATGAGACTCCACATGTTGTTAATAATACTGGTTTAGAACTATGGGAAGGAACGAGTTCTCTGATTACGAATGTTCATTTAGCAGCAGTTGATGACGACTCTATAAATGATGACATCGTTTATCAAATTTCAACTCCAAGTAATGGTTATGTAACTACTATTCACAACAGACAGACGCATATAGAAAAGTTCACTCAAGAACAGATCGATTCGGGGCTTATTATATTTGTTCACAGCGGAGAAATGGCGGGTGGATTCAGGTTTCAAGTGACCGACGGAACTAACTTTGATTCACCCCATGTTTTTACAGTTACGGTCAAATCGGTTGTTATAACAGTTGTAGTCAATGAAAAGTTGTATGTATTTCCAGGAATGCAACAGTCAGTAACTAAAGATCATTTATTAGTTCAAACCAATGATGGAAATGTTACGCGAGATTTCATTTATCACATTATTAAAGAACCAAAATATGGCAGATTCTTGTTAGAGAATTCAGACGGAACTACAAAATCTATTCTATCATTTAGTCAAAAACAAATTAATCAAAATTTTGTTCTTTACGAACAAAACAAGCCTATAAATGATGTTTTAGTTCAGGACGAAATAACAATAGACATCGAATCTCGATATGTACAGGCTCTGAAAGGAGTCAAATTTATAGTAGAAATAGCGATGTTTGGCGATGATGTGGCCAATGATATGCTTAAGTTGATTGCTATCAACTCATTGACTGTAGTTGAGGGACATTTCACTACTATAGGTGAAGAAAACTTAAATATTTCAAAGCTTATCAAGAATTGGCAAAAGAAACAGTACAACAATAGATTTATAGATAAATTGTATCTAAAAATTCGTCAAAATCCTTTTCATGGAGTTGTTCTCTATGAAGGACATGACGTTAACACTAAGCTTAAAAGTGTTCCTTTGAGTGCCTTAACTAAGAAAACACTCGTTTATAAACACGATAATAGTAACTCATTTAATGATACAATTTTATTCGGTCTTTATATCCGAAATGGAATCGACATAATGTTACTCAACATTAGCTTTAATGTTACTATTATTCCAGGTAATGATAATCTATTCTTACACTCACTTAATTTAAAATTGATTTTTCTTTACCTTAGTCAACAACGAACCTCCAATCCTATTGACACAAAGCCCTCGCTTACGTGTCATTCAAGGGTCAAAAGTATTAGTTTCTAATTCAATACTTAACACTCGTGATGAAGACGGGCTTCCACAGAATGTCATTTATGAATTCATTACAGATAATAATAGCAATAGTTTTGGTTACTTTATAGTAGAGCCTAATGAAGAACCTGTTAATTCATTTACTCAGTTTCAAATTGATTCTAAAAAAGTTTATTTTAAACATAATGGAAGTACAACTCAACAAGAAATTAAATTTAGAATCAAAGACGAAGATTCAAAATGCTTTCATCTAAACAATAGTGATTCGAAAAGTGATAGTATTCACTGCACACCATTATATTCGTTGACAGTTATGGCACATCAATTGACTCTTAAACTGTATAATCACTCAACAATACAACTACTTCAGGGCTCAATCAAAACAAAAATCCTGCCAAAACATTTGAGTACTATTAGTAATGATATCAAACCAGACAATATTATCTATTCTATTAGAGAAGGACCTATTGATGGATATATTATAGTTAATGAAAGAACAAATAATGAACGATTCACTCAGAGCGACATTAATTTATTGCATGTTTCATACATTCAAATAAATAAATCTTCGACTGATTACTTCACTGTTGACATTTTACGCAAGAATAACGACAACTACGAGAAATCCATTAATAACATCACAATTATGATTGCAGTCAAGCCTTTAGTAAAAGCGAAAAAACCTTTCTTAATCAGTAGTCCGGGACAGAAGAGTTATATTACTGAAGAATATCTGAATGCTAGGTATGATTTCATTCAAAAAACAGTAATCTTTTATTCAAAAGTTAATTGAAAATGATTAAAATGTGAATTTTCTCTCTATTAGTGAATTGGCATTACTTACAAACTCAATACCAAACTTTTTAGTAATTGCAAATCCAAAATATGGTTATTTAAAAAAGTTTTCTCAGGATAAGAAGTCTAAAAATAGATCGAAGAGAAGAACAAATTTAAGTAAAAGTTTGTATGAATTCACTCACGAAGATATTCGAAAGAGTAGAATAGCATACATAGCGAATAATGACTTAGATCTGAGTTATCCGAACGAAATAATGACTGATGTCGTACACTATGAACTGTCGGCCCATAACGTCGCGCCTGCTTTTGGTGTTTTAGTAATCAATATTGTTAGCCATAAACTAATGACAAAAACACTATATCTGGACACTAAAAGCAACAAAACTATTGATTCAGGGAATGAAGAATTTGGAATATATAATGGAAACGATGAAATCAATTATCTAAACATTATTATAACACGAGATCATCTGTTAATAGCATTTGTATTTCTAGTGGTCGTAATCCTAACCATTGCCTTAATAGTGATTATAAGAGTTTGTCACTCAACAGGAGGTGATTTGGGAACACATAGTGACAAATCGGGTGCAATGACAGGACCAATTAATACAAGTCCATCCATATTAGAGTCTCCGCCAGCAAGTGATTACGGCGGAGACGTATTGATGATGTCTAGACTGTCCCCAAGAAGTAGTCCTTCTGTTTCGGAAGTAGAGACTGGTATGATTCCAGTCGCACCGCCGACTTCTCCTTCATTGAGTACTAATTGTAGTATAATTGACGTGAGAAGTCATAGCGGAACTCCGCGTGCATTTCTTCGCCCAACAATGTTAGACAATTTACGAGGCGGTTGTGCTGCTACTCATGACTCGCCTCAAGAGGTGACACATTCTTCCAACATCTTTCCACTCCCGCCGCCTTCTCTTTATTTTGGAAGCGAATCAGCGAATGTTTCGCCAACGAATTGGGGCACAAATTCTGTCCCTATGTGTAAAGTGCCACCTATTTATCCGCATTGTTTAGATGATCATTACTGTGCTACTTATCATCATCCTATTTATCCTTTCGGTCACAATATTACAAATGATATGTCAACGAGAGTCTTAGGAGACGGCAATTCAATGGTTGGTTCACCGGTTCCCTCATTACGCAAAATCCCCTGGAGTGCAGAAGATCTATACTTAGCCTCCACTTCATCTAATCATTTCATTGATTCCAATTCATTGCACTGCAGAAATCGTATGCCATATAATAATAATTGTAAATTTCCAAACCCTGACATTTACATAACTGATAATTTTAACAGTGATTGCCTGGGATTACAACAGAATTTAGGACAAACTTCTCCAAAACAGAAACAGCAATATTGGGTTTAACACTAATTCATTAACATTCAGGGCTATTCAGATAAAACTTCCGATTTTTAAAAACTTATTGCAAAAAAAAATCAGGGTTAGCCAATGGCACTTTACGTCAGGGGTGAGGGGGTATTTTGAAATTTTTTCAAAGGGGAGAGTATAGGTGGGGGATTTACAATTTTCACAGAGGGGGTATTTTAAAAAAATTTTTACAGGGCAGGGTATTTTCAAAGTTTTTACCACAAATAAGTAAAAAAAGGTGCTCAGCTTCCAAAAATCACAGAGGGGGGATTTTTTCAATGTGTTTCCAAATATTTTTAAACCTCAGGGGGGTTATTCCAAAATTTTTCGCAGGGGGGATTTTTTGACAAAAATTTTCATAGGGGAAAGTATTTTTCCGAAAATCTCAGGGGGTATTCCCCCTAATCACCCCTCTTTGGCTAACCCTGACTAAAATGAAAAATGACAATCGGTATTGAAAGTTGAAACTAAATATTAAAAAATCGGAAGTTTTATCTGAATAACCTGTATATCTATAATTGAATTTCTATACAATTTTCATTAATTTATTGACTCAGTTTCAAGAGCTTTAATAACTATTTTCAACATTTACATCAATAGATATTACAGTATTAAAAACCATTTGTTCTCAAAATAATTTAAAAAGTTTTTATAATATATTTAAAAAATTCTAATTTTGGTCAAAGATTTCTTTCATTTTTTATAAATATTTTTATTCAAATGATTTTTTCTAATTAGAAATTTAATGTTTAAGAGTGTTGTTGAAAAAATAATTGCCTAATATTTCATTTAACATTCAATAAAGAATTGAAATGTTCGAAAAATTATTTTGCAAAAAGTTTATTAACTATTGAAAAATATTTAACATTACATTAACTAAAGTTTTCGAAGATAACAGTGAATGACTTCCTCTTGAAGTTAAACTAATTTTTAAAAAAGTAATTATTGTAAAGTTTCTTTCAAATAAAAACTTAATTATACAACAAGTTTTGCGTTCAATTCATTAAAAAAACTATTCAAATGAGTAATGACTGAAAACAAATTGACTGATTTTCTGATAAAGAAGTTTTATATCACTTCAGATTAATATTAAAATTTATAGTTATTTATAAAATGCAATTTCAATGCAAATGTTCGAGATTTTTATTATTATAAAACTGTTAAAAGTTATAATATTTAGAATATGTTAATCATTAAAATAAAATAATTTAATAAATTACAGAAACATTGAATAAAATGAATTTTAATTGATATAAAACTAATCTCAAGAACTTCAATAACTGATAGATTTTATTTTTATTTCTCGTTTTAAAATGAGAGATAATTCTGAATTTAATAAATTAAATAATGAATTTCCGTCCCGTTTATAAATCCAGTCATTGTTAATAAAATCGTAACGTTTGGGACCACTAAACAAATAATATATATAAAAAAGTTAATAATTAATCGAATTAATAAAGACCTGATGGGAGACGACAACCAAATCTGTTGATTAGGCGTTTGTTTATTAATAACATAAATGCCTTCATTTCCTAAATTCATAGTCAATACTCCGCTCTATTAATCAATTCAATTTCAATTACTATCCATTTATTCATAAGTTATAATAATAATTACATTCAGAGAAACGTCAGAATCTTTCAGATCAATGCTTTCCTCTAATATTGCCTCTAATTCTTCATTCAAATGCTCGAGAGTTTTGTCAGCCATTCGTTCAAATGTTAAATTTTGTGAACTTAATAAACATTTATTATCAATAATTAAACACACTTTTGGACACAATTTAGAAGTGATTAATAATTTCTTAAACTTTTTCTTATTATTTTTCAAAACTAATTCATTAATCAATTCATTTGAAGAGTTTTTTAAATAAAAGCTATAAATATTTCTAAAAAACAATGAATTTACGAAACTTTTTGATTCAAATAAATACTTTTTTGATGTTTTATTTAATAAGTTTAAAGTAAAACTCATTTTAACTATTATTAAATATTTAAATAAATGTAAAATTTATTTTAAATTTTTGAGTACATTTGTTGACAAAATAATTAAAAGTTTATTTCATAAATAGTATACATGAAATACGTTATAAACTTTTGAACCCAAATACGAATAATTACATATATTATCTATTCTTTATTGAGTCGTAAGATATCGTATATAAAAAGTCTCACTAATAATCAAATAAAATATAACGCAGATTAAGGGCCTCTCATATATCAATACAAAACTGAACGATGAATTAGTTTTGGATAAATTTGAAACTAAAACAGCGTGTATTTTGAGAATTATTGATCACATTGTTTTCGCACAGAAGACGTCGTTTCGTAAATTGTTATTTAAAATATTGATTTTACTTAAAATCTAAACAACTCCTCAGTGAAGCGATTTTGCGGAGAGGAAGAGGAATATTAACTGATTATAAAGAATGGTAACAAATATTTATATAATTTAATTATTTGAAAATATGAATTGAATTATGAATTGTTATTTAGAGTGAAACTGAAGTGAACCCAAAGGCATATCCATTGGCAGACAATGCCTTAACCACTAAGATATTTAATATCTTACAGCAGGCGAACAATTATAAACAGCTTAAGAAAGGCGCGAATGAAGGTATCATTTATTATATCACTTATTATTGACTTATTATTTATTAACTAAATATAAATTAATTGATAATTAATAGCAACCAAAACGTTGAATCGCAATTTGGCTGAATTGATAATAATGTCCGCAGACGCGGAACCGCTTGAAATACTTCTTCATTTACCGCTTTTATGTGAAGACAAGAACGTTCCGTATGTTTTCGTTAAGTCAAAGCATGCTTTGGGTCGAGCGTGTGGTGTCTCGAGACAAGTGATCGCGTGTTCGATCACTACTAACGAAGGCTCACAACTCAAACCTCAAATAGAAAGTCTTCAACAGGAAATCGAGAAACTATTGATTTAATTCTTATTACATCTCATTTTCATCGTGTATTTCTTTATTGATTTATGATTAAAATTGAAAGTTATAATCGATTTATTTCGCTATCATTTTATTTAATCTCAAAGTTTCCTTTATTTTATTGATTCTAAAAATGAGTTCAAATATATATTGCGATTAAAATAAGTTTTATCGGTAATAATAAATAGTTATTAAAATCTTAGTAACTGTTATTCAAAAAGTTCTCAAATCGAAAGTTATTAAAAGAAGAATAATTAAGAAAGACTAAGACTTAGTGTTATAACAATGAGATGTTTGCAACAAATTTTTTAATTCATTAGCCATTGCTTTTCATACAATTTTAATCATAATTCAGCCACAATTTGATTAATACCTGTAAATGAATTTAAGTTACAATTGAAAAGTATACTCAATGAAAACAAGAGTCAAATGTTTCGCCATCTCTAGTATAATAATATAAATACATAAACACATGAATTGTTTGTGTTGATAACTATTTCCTCTTCCTTTTCATCCATTTATTTCAATGCAATTTGTTATACAAAAAGGTTTGTAAAAATAATTTTAATTAAAATATAGTAATAATAAATAAATTAAACTAAAGTACAATTAATTGAATAAGCAAAAAGTTAATGAATTGTTATAAAAGAGTTGCTAAACGATTATTAGTTTAGAAAATATATTAAAAACTTACGGGATTTTAGGTATTGAGTGAAGAGATGGCCAAAAAAAGTAAAGGAGAAAAGAAGAGTAAATCAGCGCTTAATGAAGTGATAACTCGTGAATATACAGTTCATTTACATAAACGTCTTCATGGGGTGGGATTCAAGAAGAAGGCTCCGCGAGCTATAAAAGAGATAAGAAGATTTGCTGAGAAACAAATGGGTACTCAAGACGTGCGAATCGATACCAGACTTAATAAATATCTTTGGTCTAAAGGAATACGTAATGTTCCGTATAGAGTAAGAGTACGTTTAGCCCGAAGAAGAAATGAAGACGAAGACAGTCCTAATAAGTTATATACTTTAGTAACTCATGTCTCTGTCGCCACTTTTAAAGGATTACAAACTGAAAATGTTGACGAAACAGAATAGTTGTTAACTTTAATTGATTTAAATATTATTTGATAAGAACTATTGTAATCTTTTTTGAATTTTTTGACTTCATTAAAACATCACTTGATTTGGTCATTCGTTGTCTTATATTTATTATTTACTATTATTATACTTTAGTTTAATTAAGTTTTAGATTTAATGATAGTTTGTTTCAAAACTGAAAACTCTATCAAAAATATTTCTATTGATTCAATAGGTTTTTCGTTACTTTTGCCGCTTTTGAGACGAAAATCATTTCACAGTCAGTGCAAGTCTGTTAACCATTCAAACAAAATGAAGGTTTGCTTAATTCCAGCGCTTGATGACAATTATATGTATCTATTGATTGACGAGAACTCAAGAGAGGCAGCAATTGTGGATCCGGTCGAACCCAATAAAGTTATAGAAGCAGTAAAAGCAGAGAATGTGAAACTGACGACTGTTCTCACGACACATCATCACTGGGATCACGCGGGGGGTAATGCAGAGCTCTTCAAACTGATGCCCGAACTCACTGTTGTCGGTGGAGACGAAAGAGTCGGAGCTCTTACTAAAAAAGTTGGTGATGGCGACCAACTAAGTGTCGGACAATTAAACATCAAATGTCTGTTCACTCCGTGTCACACAAAAGGACACATTTGCTATTTTGTCACTTCTAAAACAGATCCAGACGTTGATCCACTAGTTTTCACAGGTTAACAGTCTATCAGTTTTTGTATTTCACAAATAAGATATCAATTGAGAATTTTCATTTCAAATAATGGTTTGTTATTATACAAACAGGTGATACACTTTTCGTCGGCGGTTGTGGTAAATTTTTTGAGGGAACGCCTGAGCAAATGCATTCCGCACTCATTGAAGTGTTGGGCCGTTTGCCCGATAATACTGTGAGCATAAGTTTGATAACTCTTTCTTACAGATAAGAATCAACGTTTAAATTAAAACCTATTACTCTTAGAAAGTATATTGTGGTCATGAATATACAGTTAATAACTTGAAGTTTGCCAAACATGTGGAGCCAAATAATGAAGACATTCAAAAGAAACTATTATGGGCTCAGGTATTCATAATCCGAGTCATGTTCTCTGAAAAGTTACTAAACTTTGAATGAATAACTCTTTAAAGTGCATTCAATTATTGTATGAGTGATGTAAAGATGCTCAGAAGCGCGCCTTTATTACCAATTTGAAGCTTAAGTTTAATATTATGTAAGCTTTAAACATAAGCTTCAGGTAAAGCTTAGGAAATAAATGCTCAATTCTATTGGATCGTAAGATCAAATTTAGTTCCAGAATTCGTTAAATTCATCTCAAATTCAAGTGAAAGTCAAGCCAAAAGTTTACAATTTGTTCGCATTTCTTATTTACCTGTATTTTAGTATGAAAACCAAATTGTTCTCATATTTTATACAAAGCAAAAAGTATATCTTTCAAAATATAAGAGGATTCTGTTTCAGTCTGAAAGAATGTCTTAAAGGCTGCACTTAATGCTTGATTTTTGTACATTAATATTGTAAAAGATTTGTGTTAAAACAAGTTTTATATAAATAGGAATTGAGATCTAAGAATGAGTCAACAATTCCATCAACAATTGGTGAAGAAAAGAAAATCAATCCTTTTATGAGAGCTAATGTCGAGTCCGTACAAATTCATGTGAAAAAGTTGAATGATTCGATCGCTACTATGGCTGCCCTTCGCGAAGAAAAGAATTACTTTAAAGCTAATTAATTATAACTTAATTACAAGAGTTTTTATTTACAAATGATATATTGGTATTTGGGCTCAATTTAAATATAAAACGATTCAATTAATTATCACTTTCAGAAAGTTTACTCGAATTAGCGGTAAATAATTTCATTTCGTTTTCATAACGAACTTTATCGTTATTAAAAAGGTTATAATAGACCTGAAATATAAAATAATTCAATTTATAAGTAAATGAATGTTCAATAATTTGTAAAATGTATTAAATATGATAACAAATGATAACCTGTTTAGCACTGACTGACAATTCGTGCCAATTCTGAGCCAAAGCTTTGGTCAACTCCTGGTGTGTCATTTCAGCCTATTTTTAATTAAATAATAATCAATAAACTTATTAATCAATTAATTAAACTGAAAAAGCAATCAATACATTATTTTTGAACTGATATTTTTCTTGAACAGCACTTCTATTCTCCTGACAGAAAAGTAAATAAGGATTGATTGGCTTTTTAGGCGCTCCACAAACTGTTGAGCTCTCATTCCTGTTGCCATTCATTGGCTTTGATTTTTTTGGTTTTGATGTCAGATTAGATGCGTTTCCGTTGGATTTTGTTATAGAACTCTTTGGTTTGAAGTTTGATAAACATTTATGTGAATCTCTATTTGATTGTTGTGTCGATTCTTCGTTCTATAGTTTAATAAAGTTGAGAATTAGTTAATACATAACTTAATAATATGAATGAATTGAGTGAAACCTCTATAAAAAGTGGTAAATCAAAGCTTCTATAGTCGTCTCTGTGTTTTTCCAATCGTTTTATTAAAACTCTATTTAAATTCAATTAAATCATTATTTATTTATAATGTTTTACTCATCAAAATTGATACCTTTTCTGTTTCTTATATTTTTGTAACAATTTTTTAATTTTATAGATATTATTAATAAGTCTTTCATTATCTAATTTAATTGAATCGCATTTTCTCATTAGTTTAAAATATTTAATTGAATAGTTATTGTCTTCAATCAATTCATTTTCATTGGATTCTTCATCGAAAGCCATTTATATATCAATTATTAATCATTTAATTCAATACTCATTAATAATTATAATATTTTTATAACTAATTGAGGCTCAAAATAATTTTTAAAAATTAAATTTATTAATAATAGAGATGAACACGAATTGAAACATAATTTTCGCATTCATTCAATTAATGTCAAAAATTTTAAGATTAGTTATTCATCAATTATTTTGTAATTATTTAAATCAAAGTTCAATAATATTGATAAATAGTTGAATTAATTTGAGTTTTAGTTAAAATAATTGATGAAAAATCAATGATTGAAATATTTGATAAACAATTATTGTGAGTTTTAGTGTGTTTATAGAGGTGTGAACTCTATAAAAATTTTACATTGAATTCATTTCTGAAAAGTACGAAATTGTAGAATAAGCTTAAAAAGCGTGACATTAATAATAATAGAGTCCTATCATTTCTCACAGACAGTCTTTACTTAGCATTTGTGTTTCACTTCATAATACACAACACTTTTGTTTCCTTTCATTTCTTTTGTTTATTCAGAAATAAGGGTTTGAAATAAGGCATAAAAATGTCTCAAATATACAAACAATTTAATGATAATTTAGACAAATATCTTCACCAATCGGGTCGTGTGTCAGATATTGCCGAAAAAATTGAGAAATCAATAGGTGTTAAACGTATTTATATTGCTCAAGGTTTGTATCATTAATAACAATATGATTTATTATTTATATTAAGTTTATATTACATTGCTTTTGAATCCTTTGAATCAATTTAAGGAATTCTTGGAATTGTTTCCATTTATATGATATTCGGATATTTTGCTGAATTGGTCTGTAATATAATTGGATTTATATATCCTGCTTATGCTTCGTATGTATTTTCATCAGTAGTTATTATCTTAAATTATATAATCATTATTATTATTATTAACTTATATTACTTTTTGGGCGGATATTAATATCCGTTAGATATCAATCGTCGCTCTTTTTCACATTTTTGTCAATTTTTCAAAGAGTTTATTATTAAGTATTGAAAGTGTTTTAATTTATAATTTAATGCAGAATTCATGCACTCGAGAGTCATAATAAAGATGACGACACCAAATGGCTGACATATTGGGTTGTATTCGCCCTCTTCAGTGTTTTTGAGTTCTTCTCTGACATTATATTCAGTTGGTTTCCACTCTATTGGCTCGTAAAGGTATTCATTCATTTCATCAATAATTAAGTCATCACTTTATCAGAAATAACTCTTTTCTTCAACTTTATGACTGTCGCAAACTATTCAAAATTATCTCTTTGTTTTCAACCATTTCTATCAATTATTTGGCTCTAAAACTATTTTTTCCAATGCTTTATGATAAGCTTTCTCTGACTTTCATTCAAATTGATTGAAATGAGAATTAAATTCGAAACTTAATTGAAATCAATAACTTAGTGATTGATTCTTTTGGAAAATAATTATTAGGTTTTTCCCGAATAATTGTTCTTTTTTTTGCATTTTCATGAAAATCGTTTTTTCATAAGAGGAAATAATTTATACAATTTTTAATTCTTTAAAAAACTAGTAAAAAAGATTTATTGTTAAGCCATAAACTTCAATACCACCAAACTTTAACCTTCATTTTTTCCCTTCAAAAAGTTGAGGCCATTTCTACTCAATTTAACATTAGTTATCTATTCATTCAAAGACATCATTATATACTTGTCTGATATGTCTTTCAAATAATTTCTTTCATATAATTTCCTTTTTATGTTTATTTTATGTAAAATGCATTACTTTTATGATGAGATTATTATTACAAAATACATATTCAAGAGTTTAGACTAGTTTTCATTACTGGCAAAGTGAATAGTAGTACAAAATTCAGTTTAAATTATGAAATAATAAACGAGTTCTTCTAATCATTAAATTCTATCAATTCTAAAGTAAATCATTAAATCCCTGATCCAATAATTTTTATTATCTTGATCTTTATGTTAGCTTTAAATTAAATTTTTATAATTGATCGCAAAATGTATAATTTTGCTGAAAATTTAGTTTTCAAATGTAATTGACTCATTTGTTGCAATAGATTTGACTATTATTTTAGATTACTTTTGATGAGCATTGCACTTAATTTAAGATAATTTTACCATTTATTGTCATAATAAATTGCTTATCAATATATTAATTCAAATTTAAGAGATTACTATTTTTAAAGGATATTTTAATCAAAATTTTAAAGGCCAGCAATTATTTATAGTAAATATAATTGATGTCAAGACAAACTTTCACTTAGTCTTCGTGTTAATTATTTTCAAAATTCAAACAAATATTAATTGCATTTAAAGCTGAGAGAATTAACATGAAAAGTAGTTTAAATCAAATTACTTGACAAATAATAATAACATTTGAGATATCAAAGGATTAATTATGGATTTTTTGGCACAAAAGTAAAGCAATAAAACAGAAAGATTTGCCTCAATGTTTAGCGAATGCTCTCATTTTTCAAGATATTTCTCTTTTTATTTTAGTTTTATATATATTCTCACATTACACAGATTCTCAGTAAACAAATTCGATTCAGATATTCAGCTCATTTCCAATCATAAAGTCTCACATAGTTTTCGTGTTCATAAACTAGCCTTCAATATAATAATTAGCATTCTATAGAAATATAGAATTAAGCAATGAGTGAGTGAAATGTGATCTCAAACATGTTTTCTCACTTCAATAATATCTACTTTCAGAATAATTTTTCCTTTAGATGCATAAAATCTGACTTAAATTCAAAATTATGCAAAAATTTGCATGAATTCTCGCAATTGTTTTAGTTTTTAAATAAAATTATAAAATCAAATTTGAATTTGATTTTTCTATACTTCAAATTTTCCATAAATAAGTCGAGAACTATAATATTTATCACACACTATATTGAAAATATCAATAGAAGACATAGATATGAAGGAAATGATGTCCTTGAAGTCTCATTTATATTGATAAAAAGTTTCAAAACATTTATTTAAAACTTCTATTCATTTATCGAATTTGACGAGAATTTGTTTCCATCTTCTAATGCATTGTTTTGACGAAAAGTAATGATTTTCTTTGAAGTAATTTTGACATAATTAAGTCATAATCAATAAAGAATGCAAAACAATTTTGCATAAACAATATAACAATATTTAATTCAAAGAATTAAAGCCATAAAAACAAAAATTTTGTAAACAAATGATGCGTTGAAAACAATGAGCTTTTTATTAGGCATTGTTTGAGGAATTGATTTCGCAACAAGTGATCCATATTTATAATGAAAAGTTTGATTTTGAAGTAAAAACCACTTAGTTTTACATTGAAATTAATGAATGATCTGTTTTCATATTGTTCTTCAATCAAATGCTAAAAGAGTTTTTTAATAAACTTTATTATAATTGAAAGGTTGTATTCCTTGTCTGGTGTTTTCTTCCGATTACAAACAATGGTTCAACTTATGTCTACACACGTTTGATACGTCCGGTTTTCCTCAAGAATCGTCCCAATATTGACAATGCGTTCGCATCAGCCGTCGGAACAGCGACTGGACTCGCAAACAAAGCCTTCGATAGCGGTATAAATACTTATTTTATGGCATCACTGATTGAACTTATTTTTAAATGACTTTTATCTTTATTTTTTAGCTCGAAAACAAGAATAAATATCTGTAAATCTAAAATACGTTTACATGTTATTAAATTTGAAATAATAATCAATTTTTTTATCTTGTAATCAGTATTACTTATTTAGCACTGGATTATTATATTCATAAATTATCTCATTTTAGTGTTCAAAACAACAAAGTTTGTACTTTTCTCTCAATTCAGTTGTTCACGAGTTTAAGTCCATTATTTTAATCAATCCTTTTATAGTTTTCGTGCCAAAAAAATATTTTAATGTAAGAACAGTTAAAATGCATGAAACAATTGTAAACTTACGCAAAGTTTGAAACATTTCTTATGTTAAAAGCATTTTATTTTGCGCTCATTTGAAGTGCTCATCAATTATTGCACTTATTTTTTTCTTTTCTTAAATTAACTCAAAAGATACAAACTTTGCTTTGATTTTAACATTTAATCTTACAATACTTTTGAATAATTCTTGATTATCTGATTTATTATTAGATTATTTGATTACAATTTTAGTGTCCTTAAAAGAATGGTATTTTATGTTTAAAAATATTAATTGTAAATCAATGTTTATCTTATTTGTATGGATTGAATCATATCTTATGAATGAATAAATGATAAATTTGAGACATTCAGTGCATTCAAAATATGAAAATAACCATAAAATTATCAAATTGTTAGTGTTTTTCAAATGATGATCAATGAAATCAATTTCTTAATCAATGAATAATATCGAAGAGTCGATGCCCTGAGGGATAGAATTGGAATTCAGTAATTTCTGATCTTTTCTAAATGAATATTCAATAATTATTTATTGTCTGAAATAAACTTTTTCTAACTTAACTTAAACAGAATAAAATCCATGAAAATAAAAGTTGAAACTCAAATAGAGTACATTCACAGTCAAAAATTCTTATTCGATTGAAATGAGTTAACCTTTAATTAGTGATAAACTTCAACATAAACTCAACTCTTCTAATGTTGAGATGAAAAAAGTTTGAACAATCGGTATCTTTCAGTATTTTATGGAATTTAAATTAAAAAATTATCAAATCATAATTCTGTGCTTAATTATGATTATTTGAAAAAATGAGACATTTTTCATACTTATTAAACAAATTATGATTTAACTATAATTATGATATAACTTGTTATTAAGAAATAATCCGTGTTTTTATCTGAGAAACTGAATAATTGATCGATATGTATGTGAAAAAATGAAATATTATGATTAAATTGAAAATTAATCACCACTTTGAAAGTCAAATATTTGAAACCATTAAAAACTTATATCCTGCGAAAGTTAATAACTATTTTTAATAGAAAATCAACCTATTTATTATATCAATAAAATATGAGCTGATCGTAATAATCAATATTTAAACTCATTCCTATCTAATAAATATTCTATAAAAATATTTTTAAAAATCAGTTTCAATAAATTGCAATCAAAGTATTTCAAAGTTATTGAAAAGTGACTGAATTTTATTTTTAATTGACCTTTAAGTGAGAAATAATTTTGTTTTTTAATGAGTAAAAATAATTATGAGAATAAAAGAAAATTGATCAAAGCTCGATTCGAAATCATGATGATCATTTACTATTATTTTTCAATGTACAGCACTGTTATACACTCTATTTGCATGCATTTAATAGATTAAAAGGTTATGATCTTATGTTTTAGAAATGTTGACACAACTCAACTAAATTGAATTTAGTGTGAATAACATAAAGGGCAACGAATGAGTCAACTATAGAGACAATCAGATCATTGCATTGCATCAATACTTGAATGTGTATTAACTTGTATTGTATTAAACATATGAATAACTTATTAATTTATTAATAAAATACGTCATTTAAAAGTTAGCACGTAATACAGTGAAAGCAATGATTGGTGCTCTATATTAGAGAGACTTCCTTCAAATCACTATAACTAATGACGTCTATAGCTTTGCGTCAATTCTTCATTTCAATTGAGCCCCTCTTTCATGAGTATATACTGAGAAAAAGTCAATTAAATGCTAGCGAAGACATTAAACCCATTTCAATGATAGAAACATTATTATTGTAAGGAATTTGTCTCTTATTTTATTGTTTAATTCTCTATATTTTTAACCCTGAATTTAGTTATATTTTGTTAAACATCGAAATATACGTCAAAATACGATTCTATTTGAAACAGAAAATATTATTTTTTTCAATTAATTCAATTCAATAATGACTGATATGTAAGTATTGACTAATTATTATTATTTTAGGTTTCATTTTATTGTATATTCATTTCAAATATAACGTAAAGGTTTATAAATTAAACACAATTTTTCGATTGATTTTTGAATGTTTTACTAATTATTGCGTTATTTTGTTATCATTTTCATCAATAAATTTATAATAAATTTTTTTGTTGAATAAAATGAATTGAACTTTAATAAAAATGAATTAAATGAGAAAATAATTAAAAGAAATTAATTTATTTAATGAAAACTGTAAACAATATTGTATGAAATTTTGCACAAAAATATTGATAATAACGATAATGATTATCAATATTTAATAACTAATTGAAAATAAAAATGAAAAAGAAGTTTTAGGGATTTTATTGGTTCTGACTTTAAAAAAATAGAACTGTTAATAGTGTTAATGGTATTTGATTAGTGTTTTATTGCTTTTTAGGGAAAAATCAAAATAGAGTTTATCTGTTGTGAGCTCTGGAATTACCTGTTGTTGTCTGTGTTGAATACGTCTCTGTCTCTGTCGCCAAACATTAGACTCAAATCAATCGCTGCTAACCTTCGCTATTACTAAATATTGAAATAAATAAGAGAAAGAGAGAGATATTTAGTGTTTGGTCGAGAAATAGTTTGTAATAATTGTTGGTTTAATATATTTTCAATAATATCGTGAATAATATAATGGCGACTATAATAGAGGGACAACAATATGCTCTCACTTCACATCTCAATCACTCTATGAATAAATCATTAATTTTTGTCAAATTAACGGATTCTGCCTTAAAAGCAATTGAAGACTATCTCAATCTCAATAAGGTTTGTCTTTAACATTATTTTATTCAATAAACTATTTTTATATCAATTTCTCTTCACATTTCATTTACTCTTTTCTCTCAAGCCTTTAATTCGTGTCCAATTTTTTATTGAGTTCGCATTCATTTTCAATAATCCGTTCATTCATTAAATGGTTCAATATTTTTATGGGTTTTATATCAAAATAATTCACATTCTTCTGAAGCCTTTTGTTTAAAAGACTCAAATCTTTCAGGAATTGTATGATAATTAACAAAATATGTCATTGAATGGCATTTCCTTCATATGTGTCAAACTTTTTTGACATCACTAGAGATTCGAAAATATTTAATACGAAACATGTTTTTGTCATAAATTCATATTGGATTCAAAGCTGTTATTTATTTAATTATTGAATACGAATACAATATTAGTGAAACATTAGTTAAAACATTAACAAAATAAGTGCAAATTTGTGTCGGATTTAAAACTAGGAATGAATTGCATTTAATATTGATTAAGTCGTGTTATCGCAGCCATAAGTTGCTGATCGTCACTAATGTTTATCACAAATTGTGTAAAAAGCCATCATTTCATTACTTCATTCAACTCAATATCGATATCAATATTTCATTTATTTTTTTTATTGATAACTAATTATTAATAAAAATATTTTTTCAATTGCTTAATAACGGATAGTTTTTGCATCAGATCCTAATGCCTATCAATTATAGATCAAAATTGTATTAAATATGTTTAATCTATAGCTAAATAGTTGATAATTTTGTTGAATATCTAATTTTTTAAAGTGATAATAAAAATACAATACATTTATGGCTTCCTTTACATAATCTGTAACCGACTTATTTTGTCTTTAAAATTAGTTTAAACGAAAAGTGTAGTAATAGTAAGAATGTTTGTTAGCCTAGAAATTGATGCCTACTTTTTAAAGCCTTAAATTTAGTTTTCTTTCAGTGATTAATATGTAAGGAATTTTAACTCTTTATTATATAATATTGTGTTAGAGTTATAGGCATTTCGACTAAATTTAGATCATTTTAATGACAACTCAAATGATTAAGAGTAAGACATGTGTACAAACGCTCTTCATTATAGTCGACAACTTTTTTCCATTCAATGCATAGATTTTCTGTTCGTTTCTTTTCTAATAACATATTTATCTGATCTTTTTTGATGTTAAGTTTATTATTTTATCAGTTATTTTACGATTGCTTTGTATTAAAATACAAAAACCCTTTTATAATAAACATAAATGTTTTCGATTTTTAAAAAAATTCTATTTCAATTGCTTTCGTTCTCTTCTTTTCAATCATTTATGAATCTATTTTTGAATTATAAAAACACATGAATTATAAGCAAATATTAAGCAACCATTTAATGGTCACCAAATTCTCTAATATTAGTTCATAAAGACTTGGAATTAAACTTCAAAAAATCTTTGACTCGAAATGATTTTTTTTGAAAAGCTTAAAAATGCTTTAAAGAGGAAAAGTGAATAAATAATTTGATTTTATAGATAAGCTTTAGCTGGTATTCACTCGAAACCAGTTTTTGTTCCATTTTTTCTGCTAAAGAAATTTTTTGGTTTAGCAAATAATTTATATTCCAATGAAAATTAACTTTTCAAAGATCTAAAAATCAAAAAATCATTAGTTGAGAAATAAATTTTCAAATCTTTCAAAAACAACTTTACAATAACAACAAGTTTTCGTTAATTTCATTTCTAATGAAAGCTTCAAATAACAAAAGAGTAGAAAATTTTGATTATATTATTAGTAAATGATTGACATTTCCATTAAACTATAGATAAGTTTTAAGTGAATTCTGAGATTCAGTTTTTTAATTACAGATAAATAGAGTTTTTAATTAATTATAATAAATAAACTTTTAAAGGTTTTGAAACTAAAATAAGTTTTTGAAAACTGAACGTTTTTTGATTTAATAACAATTCAAAGGTTTATGACTATCGAAAAGGGAATTGCGAAACAGTTTAATTATTCTTTAGTTAAATCTCTATTCACTCCGAAAGTTATGGACTTTTATTTTGAATTACTTTCACAAACACTTCATATATTGCTCTGAAAAATAAGTTCAAATCTCTTATAGTCAAACATTTAATTAAATATCAATAGTTTTGATCTTTTATGCGTGTGTTTGATAAATATGAAATAATTTGAGTTTAAATATTTTGAAAGTGACTTTCGTTTAGCTTTGGGTTATATTCTGAACATTATTATAGTTTATTGACCACAACTTGATCTTTTTGGTGGACAATGAATTAGTGTTGCTTTATATTTAATTTTGATATTATTTATCTCTATTCTGATAACGACAACCTCTAAAATATTGTTAAATCCGCTTTTAATGCAGAGCTAATTATTTTTGACTCAAATATATTCTATTGACTCATAAATATTTATTATTATATAATATCTAAACATCTTCGAAAACCCCATTGAGTGTAAGAAAAGATGAAAAATATATTGAACTCTCGGGACAAATATAGAATTATATCTTTTTTGCAATAATACAAAAGTTCTGTAATCTTTTCGTACTTTACCTCTACTTTGTTTTAGTTCATTAACACATAATAAGTTATTATTTTGATATGTATTGTGTTTCGTAACACATAAACAGCTATTATTTATTGAACATTTGAAAGGATTTCACAACTTTTCATACTATATAAAAGACTCACTCTTTCAACATATGTTTATTTCAAAAGAAATTCGTTTGAATTCATATTAAAAAGGATTAATTGAATTATTTTATGGAGACTTTAGTATAATTTGAATGCCATATGTTTTCATAATATAATAATGAATTAATAAACTTATTCAATAAAACCATAAGAGCTTCTATACGTCTGTCTCAATATTTATTCATACTTTTCCATTAATTTTCATTTTACTTTTGAACCCATATCTTAATTGTTGACGACTTTCAAAAATTCAATACTATTAGATTCACAGCATTTAATTCAATATTGAGTGTAAGATAAGAATTGTTTTACTTTATAGACAATTTATAAATTAAATTCATTGTTGAGAATAGACTTTGAAAAGCATACAATTTATTTTTTGTACGAATTGGTAATGAATTTCTTGACCGCAATCAGACTTTCCTATAATTTTTGTAGAATTGAATTGGATTTTGAATAGTTATTGAAAATACGGAAGTAAACAAACATTGACAGACAGACAGACATTGTTTAGTAAAAGAATTGACTAATAAATTGTGAGAAAATGAAAGCCAATTTTGCTCTCAATTAACAATTACAATACAGTATGAGTTTATATTAATGGTGATTCTTGTTTATACCTTTTTATCTTATCTCTTACTAAAACTCAAGAACTAATAATATTCATCAATACTCAACATTATTATATTTTTCAAGTCATACAGTTATAGCCAATACATTATTTTTATCATTTTTTCCTTCGGGATCCAAAGTATGCAGAAATAAGTTTAAGACTAATCTGTTTTTCTTTCAGTCAATGTTTTCAAAAATACAAATCAAATAATTATCTGAGTTTCGAAAATACAAAACTCATTTCTATTTATTATTGTTTAATAAATTGAGTGATGTTTTATTGAGACTCAATATTTGATTGGGTTGACAATTATTTTAGTAAAAAGTTTCGTTTCCAACGTTTGAAAAGATTACAAAAGTTAAGATTAATCGATGAACTCAAGAAAGGCTACATAATATCGACCTTAAAATTTATCGCTAAATCATCTCAAAAGAGAAGTTTTCATTGATTTGCAGTTAATTATTGATTCATTACAGTTAGGATTTGACATTTTTTCTAATGATAAATAATTTAGTATTTTTTCCTGAACTTTAGGGTTTATTAATACTAATTATTGTCAGAATAGTTATATAATAATACATTTTAGATTTTTATGAATTTATGATTACTTTCAGCCATTAAATGAATGAAAACATCTTTATGTCAATTATTAATAACCATTAACTTTCCTCACATCGAAAGTAATGTAAAAACTGTTTACAAATGTTTGAAATGAAAACAAATTTGTTTTTGAGATTGTAAGACAGGTTATGATTTGAAACCTAATTTCATCCGTAATTAGACACATGAGAGCAGTAAAAAATCTCAATTTCCCCAAAAGGTCTCCCAAACAATTTTCGAATAATTGTGAACTTAGACTAGAGTCTGTTTTTCTAGACTTGAATAATTAGGACTCAAACCTATCAATTTCTAGATGAATGAATGCTTCCAATCAAAAGTTCAATTATTGTGAGAATTTATTTATTTTGTAATAATTTGCTCCAACTTTGAATGGTCTGATAATTTCTAAAATTACATTAATTTCAATTCCACTTATTTTATTCCACAATTTTCGAACTCGTATTGATTGACAGAAGTTTTGAATTTCAACCCAAAATAATTAGTCAATAAAAACATATAACTATAGTAATTGAGCCGACATTTGAAAAGAAGTTTTTCCTATTTGTTTGACACTTATATTCCTATCAGTGGATCGTAAAATAGGTTTCTTAAGAATGACACCAACTTTAACATGTTGTTTATAAAGAGTTTATCTTTTCAAACTCATAGCTATGCAGTAGTAGTTTGTGTCGCAATTATAATAATCTCAAGCGTTTTAAATTTGAAACAATGAGACACTTGAATGTACGCCTTTTTATGTGGCATTTTTTAGGTTTTATTTTCACTTAACAGTTGTGTAATTCAATCATCTATAAGGAAATTATATTTCGTTGAATGCACTTCTTTTTATGCTAAACTTCAATCATTCTCATTATTTGTTATTTTAGTTTTTATTTATTCCAAAATACAATCAGTTATAACATTATTTCATTTTCATTTATCTTAGATTTTATTAGTAAATACTTTTTTCATATAATAGATAGAAATCAATTTTAAGAATCTATAAAAGTTGAAAAATTTTAATATTTTTAAGTAGAAAATACGACTTCTTATGTCATAGAAACCAATTTATATTATTTGATTACAACTTAATTAGAACTTAAAAATATTGGTTTTTGAGTATTGACAGTAAAGCAAGCGTTTTATTATAAGGTTCTACTTTGTTATCGCTTTCACTTACGATCTATAACTTAATTATTCATAAATTATGAATTCATTACATGAACGACGATTTCACGAATTGGGAACGATTTCTAATTAATATTTCAAATATATGATAACTATTTAGTTGAAACTTTTTTTAATGTTGAAGATTTTGCACCAAATTATAGTTTATCAAAACTTATTTAATGATTAACTTTTATTTTCTCAACATTTTGTTGCCTTTAAATGATAAGAACATAAATTATTGTATTTCTAACACTTACTAACCTTATTAGCGTATTATTGCATTTCTGAACCTTTTATTACGAATTTCATTGTTTTTAACAGTATTTTTAAATTCATTGTATCTTAAGATAGACTTCAAGTTTCCTCCGATTATTGGCTGAAACTTTTGTTGAAAAAATCTCTGACTTTATGATGACAGACAAACTTTGTCAAAAAATGATACACTTTTTAGGTTTAAAAACAAGCTTTGCATCTATTGAGAGAAGATATAATTAATACAGACTTTATATTGTTTATTATGTGTTATCTATTGAATAATTTGAGATTTTATTAGATAAATAATGTCTTCATTTTAATCAAATATATATTGTTCTTTATTTTTAGTTTTTGCGTAATTTCTTTAACTATAGAAATGCTGGTCTGATAAAAATTGACAAAATCATTACCATAATAGCCATGCAATTAGTTTTTATAATAACTTATATTTCATAAAATAGTTTAATATTTTAATGCTTTTTCTGTTGAATATTTGGACCAATACTTAAAAACTATTGCCTCGAGTAATATGTGGATTGAGAGCATTTCAACATAGAATAGATAAATATGAGCTTAAATTTTAATTTATGTCAAAATTCAATCTTTATCTGAATGAAGTTATCTTTGTTTTTGCGCTCTCTCTCTCTCTTTTTGAGAGCAAATCTCATTTTCGTTCCAAAAGATTCTTAATATTGTTGTTTAAATCAGTAATAAATTGTAAAAAATAGGAATAAAAAGTTATTTTGATATTCTGTACATTAGTGTTGATAAAAGTGGTGGCATTTAATGGAAAGCTAAAACACTTAATAAGGCTTAACATAATAATAGTTAAAACAACTCTTTCCTCAATTAATAATTCAAAAATTTGGTTTCTATAGTAATTATTGAAAACTTATAACTTTCATAAGAGCCATAAAATCAATGAAAGCTTTTCTAATGGTTAACAAAACTACAGTCACAGTAATGGGCAAAAGGGGGGATAATTTGTATCCCTCCCAACCCATGGCCCCCTTTCTGCCATTTCTCGGACAAGAAATACATAACCTGTGAAAAAATTGATCCCTGAGTAAAATATTTGATTTTTTTTGCATTTATTCTTAAACACTTGAAAAGCTGACTATAAGTGATAATTAATTGAAGTCAATGCAAACACGTTTGTTGTGCAGTAAACTCATAGTTATCTGCAATGCATGCAATGCCTCATATCCCTCATCTTTAAACAAGAAAAGTAAAGCCTTAAGGCATTGATCTGTTCTTTAATATTCAGTATTTAATGCTTCAGTATATATATCCACACCATTGACACCATTCACCGATTTAATACTGAATTAACCATATATTCTCTTCATATCGAATATTTGTTGCTCTCCTTTGAAAAATTGATTATTTTTTCTTTTCATTTTATTCTCCTTCAACTGCACGACGAATCAAATCTCAGTTTCAAAAGAAACTTAATTATAGAAAAGAAAAAATGCATTTTAGTTGCTTGACATCCAGTCAGTGAATGATAAAAAAGAAATGTTTCGTATAATTAAAACATTTTAAATTTCAATTCACGTTTTCTACTGTCCTTGTTTTCCCTCTCGAAGCTATTTTCTTGTTTCAGTTTTCTCTCAATACAACTCAAAACCATTTGCAATATTTATACATTCAAATTATAATTACTGTTAATTTATTATTTAAATTTTCTTTCTCATAAAGGGAACCGTTTCCTCAAATTCAAAACCATCGATAGAATTTCGTTCAAATGATTCTCAAGGGGTAAGTCTTATGAGAATTGAATCTAAAACCACTAAAAAATGCCAAAACTATTTGGTGTGAATGCACTTTCTCTACAAATTCATCATTTTCTTCTTTAGTCGTCTTTACATTTATTTGAAACCAGATTTTTCCAAAAAAACTTGAATATAATTAATTAAAATGATTGTCCGCAAGAATTCTATTAAATGAAATAAAATGAAAGATATGTAGAATTGAAAGTATTTTTAGAATAATTATCTTCAACTCTATTGAAATGATTGCATAATTAATGATATGCAAAAACATAAATAATATGCAATTGTATTGTTTAGAAAAAGAGAAATAGAAGAAAGTGTTGATACAAGAATGCAATGAATGTTAATAATAATGTATTAATTAAAAGCTTAGGCATCGATTAAATATAATTTTGGTGAATAGTATTTTAAGGGGTCATTTGATATGGAACGACGACTTCCTAATTCAAGTCTATGTACAATATATGTTGAAACAGTGCAAACATTATAAGACTATATGATAGGAATTGACTGTTAGTAGAATGACTGCATTTTTGCATCAATAGCACAACCATTCATTCGTGTATAACTTTCAAAGTTATGCTTCAAAATCATAATTCAGGTCAATTTAAGGGCCAATATATCTCAATTTTACTAGACTTCTGACATTTTTTCAGACCATCAAAAAAGTTGTCCATTAGTTTTGTTATATTTTCAACTAATTGATCAAATATGAATAGTTGTTGAAAAGGACTTTTAATGTCTCCTTTTGTTTCTCACTCAGCGCTTATATTTATTTAAGTAAGCATTTGATAGCGACCTATTCTCAGGTTTATTGAACTTCCTTGAAATGTAAAATAGGTCACTAACCGAGAGACCAGTGAGGAGTATTAGGAGTTAGGAATTAGATGGTACTCAATGTAGTCAATGCGGACGTATAAATAGAACTAAATTATGTTCATTTCAATAACATTATCAAATCATACCATTCTATCACTCTTATTGGCGCTTATAATTAGATAACTTTTATTTCAATCAATATATACACAGTTCTAACTCTTAAAACTAGGATAGAATCCATTTATATTTATAGAATTTTTAAGTCTTTCCTAACTATTTAACTATTATTTGCTATTGAATAAGACCCTAATTTAGAATATGCTTTCAATTTTTCAGGTGATAAGTATTCCAATAAAATCTAGTAATACTGAAGATGAAAAGCAAAGATTTAACTTTACATTAGCTAATGTGGACGCAGTTGAACCTCAGGGTAGCTTTGAATGCATTCGACAGTCAAAAAATAAAAGCATGGAATCATTCGGTAATATGCACTATAAAATGCAAATACACGCCAATGATGACAGCTATCAGAAGACCAAAGTCAAGATGGCTGTCGTTGAACAGGAAAGTAAAAAGAATAGCACCAAAGTTATCAAAGCTAGCGATCCAAATGTTGGCAGAAAAGTCAAAGTGAAGAGAAGTCAAATGCCCACAAACCGTTTGCCTCCTCATCATCAACAACAACATCAATCAACACAACCGATATCACAACCAATACCACAACCATTACAATTACAACCCGGTTATAATAAACCTAATTCTCCGCCAACTTTGAAAGTTAATGGAAATAACGTTAATAGCATTCCTAATAATAATAAGATTAGTGTTAGTAATAGTTCTTTCAATCATAACAATAGTATAAACTTAAGCACAACCAACAGTTTGACGGACAGTTCGAGAAAGTTATTACGAGAAAATATAATACATTTATTAGCGATGAAACCATTCAAAAAATCTGAATTAATATCTAGGCTTTCAAGTGAGGGCTTTAGAGATATCGATAAAAAAGAATTGAGTTCAATATTGACCAGCATTTCACTGCTCAATAAAGACAATGTTTATAACTTGTCTAAAACTGGTTGGAGTGAAGTTCAAACAGATTGGACTCATTATTCTTTAGATGAAAAAGAATTAGTGAAGAGAAGAAATCCATTGATTCCAATACAGCCAACAATAACCCAATCGCAAACTCATACTCAGAATGGAATATCTCCTCTGTCTGATTGTGGATCAATGCCTGCCTTTTCATCGCCAATGAGTATGGACTGCAGCTCTCCTTCAAAAAGTCCTGCCATTAGTAAAAGAAGTGCTGAAAGCTCTTCAATAGTAGCCAAAAGACATAAAAGTTTAGTTGCTTCGCATCAGTCATATAATAGTAATGCAATTAAGTCGCCGTCAACTAAACTTCAAACCAATGGCTATCACGATGTACTCAATGGTTGGGCTAATAAGCCTTCCAGTCCTGAAAGGGAGCCCAACAATAGAGTCTCTACTTTAATGGCAAATTCAACAGAACTTAAATCTGTTGATTCCTCTCTTAATAATGCAAGTCATTCATCGCCCGATTCTAATGGTATTTGTTTAACACATCAACCGTTCCAATCATTGCAATCAAACAATCGTGTCGTCAATTTTATTACTAATGAAAATAATTATATTAAGAAGAATACTAGGGATACGTTCAGTAGATATAACACTAATGGCTTTCACAACAACTCTAACGGCAATGGATCGGGTTCTATCAATTCGAGCCCAAACTCAAGTCCAGACAGCGGTACCGGAAGTCATGATGGAAGCACTTTAAGCTCTTCCAACTCATATTTGTGTACAATTGATGAAACAGCTGATTATTTATCGTAATTTTAACTATCATTTTACTTAATAAGCATAACAATTAATTATATATTTCTTGTTATATTAATAGTAAATACGTTAAAATTAGTAATAATGAACAGAAGGATCAATATAAAAAGGACTTTTATATTGAATATGAAGAATATCGAAGACTTCATCGATATATTGAAAACGTTGCCTCAAAATTCTCTGAATTAGAAATTAGACTGAATACTAAAGTTGAAGGATCTGATGATTGGAATGTAAGTCAAGGACTTTTCTTAACTATTTTTTCATTGAAAGCTCAAAACTGTTCTGTTTTATAATAACAGCAACTAATGGATCAAATAGTGAAAGAATACGAAGAAACAAAAAGTTGTCCAAAGTTTCAAAAGGCCCGAAAAAGGATGTTTTACTTGCACGACAAATTGGCTCATATTAAAAGTCTAGTGATTGAATTCGACCGCAACTATCATAAGGATAAAAATAGAATATCTCATAAAATACAAGTGAAGTCAACACAACTTTGTTAGCGATACAAATCTAAAGTAAAGCCGAACTCTTGCAATGTTGAAAGATTTAGCTTTGATTATAACACAAGAATTCATATTTTTTGCTCTTATTTTCTTCTAAATTGAATCAATGGTTCGAACAAGAATTCTTCTCATTTTTTTAAATTCAAATCAATATAAACAACAATATATTGATGAATATATGACAGTATTGTCTGTGATTAGTATTCAATTTATTTAACTTTTTATAATGTATTCAAAACAACAAAAATTATATATTTAGCCATTTTTATTATTAATATTTTATTTATTAAATAATATTTGAATATTTGATAGCTTTTTAAATGTTCAAAAAAATCATGAAATGAACTCTTGTTCTTCCCGACGAATCAATTATTCTGCGAATTCATGACAAGCGATACTCTTTTTTGAATTAATTTGTTTTACTGATCGCTAGTCAACAGTCAAAATATTCCGTTAATATTCACAATGAAAAAGAGATGTCTTTAATCTATTGTTAATCTTTACACTAGTCTAATGTCTGATTCTCTCTAAAATTTATTATGACTTTCAGCACAATCACAAATTTTTTAGTATTAAACAACATAAACGATTCTCACTTTCTTTGCACAACAAATTTCTAAATTATTATTTTTTTGAGCGCTTTTAAATTGAAACTTATTTTTACTAGTGTTCAGTCTATCAATTATTTGACAATTTTGAGTCCCAATCGATATTCGATCTAATTTTGTAATTTCATTAAATTTTAATTCAATTCAACAAATTTGATTATCACAAAAATTTAGAATTTAACCCCAATATAGTTATAAATAGGTTATTCAAATTTTGGTAGTTTTTATTCAAAATTATGTTTTATACCATTTTAATTGAAAAAATTATGTTCAAAAATAGTCAAAAATTCCATTATAATGGGGTTAGAAATGCAAAACATCATAAGCATATCAGGATTTTTTTTTATTTTATCAGTTTTTTCGAAATAATCTTTCAAAATAACATTAATTCATTCACAATTGAAATTCGAGATTCGAACGAGTCTTGAGAATGAAGTCTCGAAAATGATTCGATCGAAACTCGAGACCCGATATCGAAGACAACTTTTAAGCAAACTATTATTCTTTCCGATCATGTCTTACCCTATCTTCTGATAGTTTTAAAGTAAAACTGAGCTAAAATTGAGAACAAATATTTTGACTCAATCTGTCATTGAATTGGATACTGAACTTGATTAGAAACGTTTGATATTTGATTGTGCAAAAGAATAGAAATAAATAGTGGATTTGTTTATCTGTGCTTTTAGTCATATTTAGTTTGGATCAGTTATTAAATGACATTTCAATAGTGCCTCGAGTGCAGAGTGATTACAGTTCTTTTTCATTCATTATAACTTTAATCATATAAATAATTTGTTAAGCGCTAGTCATAAGCAATATATTAAATACTGTATTCTTTTCTGTACTTTCAAAATTGTGGTTTAATTTAAATTATTTTGATATCAAAATTTATTTCCTACTAAATTGTTGCCAAAATCTGACTCTTCTTTTCATTAAATAAGTTTATTTGAGCCAAAATACGAGAACAGCTTTGTTTCATTCAAATCATTATAAAAGTCATTTGAATTATCCGAAAATTTTCTAAAAATCTGCTTATTTTTAACAGACTTTACTGTGGAAGAAATTTGAAAAATTGTGATAAAAGTCAACTCAATGTTGACTTACATATTGTAACAAAATTTGTGGCAAAAAAGGAATTCAATTTTAGTGGACACACAATTCCACTCATAATAACTGTAAATTTCTTTTTGCAAATTCAAAATCCACTCATTAATTAGCAATTACTTTATAAACACAATTAAATGCTAATTATATTATAGTAATAATGATTAGTAATAGAAATACAGAGCATAAAAACAAAGCTAATTTAATCACATGAAAAGTGAATTACCGATTGATTATTATTAAAATTAAAAAGGATTGCCCTCAAAGGTGACGAACCCCTGCTTTGGCTACGGACTTATGGATTTTTTTTTGTTTTATTTTTGTGTTTATTTTAAAAATTTGATCATCAAAATCATAAAACTTTTTGACAGCAAAATATCATTTCATTATATTATATATGGGTTCCTATGTTATCAAATTTGTAATCAAATTGTTGTTTCATTGAAAAATGCAGACAAGTTTCTGTAAATTGTTTTTCATAAATAACTACAATTGACAGATAAGTTATCGCACTATTAATATGAGTCAATTTGTAAAATAGTCTTTTTCATCGATTGTCAAACTTAAGCGAGGGTTTAATCATAGCTTTTATTATATATGTCTAAAGTTCAATGGATTACATTATATTACATGAAGTTATTCAATCAGTTTAGGATCATATCTTTCAAGTTTTTAAATTATTTTTATTCAAGTAATCCTTAAATACGAAATTATAAAACTTTTTGTTTATAAATTCGAATTCAATCTCAAATTAATTTTTGAATAATTTGTAGAAATGAGACCAAAAACATAACTGCATTTTATTTAATTTTATTATACATTATTTTACTTATTCTGAATGTCTTTAAATCAATTTAAATAGATCTTTATTAGTTTGAATCTGTTTTAAGTTTGTTTAAATTAATTGAAATTTATTGATTACTTGAGGCAATGATTGCGTAATGATTTGGTCTCATTTATCTGAAATTATGTTCAAATTAATCAATTGTAAGATTGCCGGAAATACAAATCAATATTTGATGTTATCTTATAATCAGTCAATATGTTGTCTAAAGAATGATTCTATTTTTCAATTGTATTTTCGGCAATCGATCAAAAAAATCTCTGATCTAAGAAGAGATTTTGAAAATTCTAAATTATTTTAATTTTTCAATATTTGAGACTAATATTATTGGCATAATATAAATATTGTTATTATATTCATAATAATTTTTGCTCATTATATTTTGTTAAACAAATTGCTCATAAGTCAAGATGATCTCGAAATTGATTCTATCTCTAAAAACTGATCCTAAACTTGAATGTCTTCCATGTTTTTGTATAAGTTTGAAAATGATTTATTATTATAATTAGACCCGCGCTGAAGATGAAAGTGTTGAACTTTTGCCAATTATTACTATTAAAAAGCAATTACAATGTATTCCATAATTAGAAATTGTTTTGTGAGAGTAATGGAATTTATAGATGAATTGTTTGATGGTCTCCATAATTATTATTGTGCTCATTATATGCATATTATGTATTCCCTACATATCTGCTAATTAATGATTATTTGCTGTCAAATATGAAAATTATATATATTATAAAAAGCCTAAAAAGTGCCATTAATTTTGCTGAAACCCTAAAGATATCCATTTTATCTCTGTATACATTTCTTCATAAACGTGTACTTTTGGAGAGTTTGGGCTGCATTTGTAACTACCATTCCAGTAGACTTTTCATTAAGAATGTTGTGATAACTTGTGTTAGTTATTGCTCTCAAATCTATGAAATTATAAGTATATTAAGTATTGTTACTGTAAAATAAGATCGCAATTAATATGCAGCCAATTTGATAGAATATTAAATCTGTAAATTGTTTATTGATTTATAAATGAATTATCAAAAAAATGCATTCAATTATGCAAACAAAAAAATAAAGTTAATTATTTGTTGCATTCGAAACATTTGACTATTTTTTTATTTACCTTAATTTTGTTTTGAAAATTCTGCTATTAATTCAGATGCCATTCATTTGTTCCTCTTTTGCGAGTCCGGCACTCAATCATCAAAAGACAGAAACTCGACTCTTCAGAAGTAATGCAAGACTTAATACAAAAACAAGTAATAGTAATACAAATGAATCTAATGTCGAAACAACAAAATCAGAAGAAGTGATTGTCTCAGAAAATGATTTATTGGTTAAAGAGTCGAAAACAGAATATTATAAATTCGAAAGACCTCATCATTGAAATGTTGAATATATATTTTTTAGAAGTTCAATAAGATTTGAATACAGTTTAAGTACAATTTCAGTTATGAAATGTGAGTCAAGTACTTATTTTAAAAATGTTTAGTTTATTTTGACTAAACTTTTTCAATCCAAATAAATTGTTAGTTTTTATTTCTATCATATATTCATTCAATTCAATCGATGAAATGACTTAACTTTTATAGCAAAACATTTGATGTATTTTAACTTATTCTTAATCTCTAATTGTCCTAAACTTCAATGAGTTGTCCTTTAGTCACACTTTCTTTACTTGAATTTGAGGTTTGATTCGGTTTTTCTGATTCTTTATTAATTCCACTGTTAGATAGTTTGACACTAAAACTAATTGTCGATTGAGAATCAATTGAGTCTTTTTCAGATTTATTGCAAATTTTTGATTCATTTTCTTGATTTGAAGCCAATAATAACAATATAATCACTGATATAACAAGTTTAGGATCAAATTTCAGGCAACAATTCTTGTGCATGTCTTTATTTTTGAACACATTTTTAAAATGATTCTAAATATCGTCAAAGCCTTCAATTCACTACTGATTTTGTGGTAAACTTTTTTCCGCTTTCATTGAAATTACATTTAATTGGTTTCTCTTTTGTATGTTTAAAACGAATATGCTTTTAAAGATCTTCTTTAATCATAAATTTTTGATCGCATCCATCATTAAAATTACATTTAAATGCTTTATAACTAAAATGCCTATTCATATGTTTTCTAAGATGTGATTTTTATATTATATTTGTATATAAAACAATATTTGAAACTGAATTAATTTCTCACAACAATAGATATGGTTTTGAAAAAATTCTTTGAGAAAAGTTACACAAAGTTATCACAAGCTTTCTCTTACTTCTCTTCCAAATAATTATCTTTAATCAACGGATCCAATGAATTTTTTCAAG
>JAQFXV010000100.1:0-37314 GCA_034694065.1 Camisia spinifer
AGATCAAAAAATATTGAAATACAATAAAGATTTAAAGTTAGAAAATAAGCGGAAATCGATATTAAATCTGGTTACGCCACTGCTAACATTAATATTTTGAATATTAACTTAATTAATGAGAATTTTGTGCTGAATGAGTCATAATTTGAAATAATTTCTGAAGAAAGGGAAAAATCATAAAAAAGCTTAATATTTTTCTGAATCAGAAAAAGTTTTTGCTTCTATTCTTATTTTTAATATTTTATGAAAATGATTGAACAAAATCAAAAATTGAAAAACTTTTTAGAACTTATACTTTATCGCTAAAAATTGGTAAAAACTTTTTAAACCTGTATTTGCAACAAATCTCAATGTCTTTTAATTATTAACGTAATTATTGTATGAAATGTTTAACAATTGATTCTGAGTTTTACCGATAAATGCAGACGAAAACAGATAATTAAAAATAATTTTAATATTAGTTAATATTGATTAAAAAGTTTATTAATAATTAATTGAATTAAAATAATTGAAGAAAACAAATAAAAATAATGTCATATCCTTTCGATCAAAATAATTTCGGAAATAATTATTATAGTTTCGAAAATAATGTCAATAATTCTCAAAATTTATTACAACAACAAAACCAAAGTCAACAATATTTGAGATTCAATAACAATAATAATAATTATAATAATAATAATAATAACAATAATTCAATGAGACATGAATTACAAGCAAAACAACACCATAATTATCAACAATCGAGTTATGGTGTGAATCGTGTTTCACATCCGACACAATCAATACATGGTTCACATCCTTCTCATCCATACCATAATAATAGTCGTTATTATCGTCCACAACAACAACCATTTTATGGTCAAAATAGTGGTCCAATTCGTGGACAATATAGAGCACAAGTTATCGATTATACGAATTCGAGTCATATTAATAATAGAAATAATAATGATTTTAACATTAATTCTAAACCATTATTAGGAGAAAAACCATTGAATCACTTCTCAGGAAATCATTTTCCTATTAATCAAAAAATTAGGTATTCATTGAATTTAAGTTTATATACAATTCATATCTTTTTATTAAATACAGAAATTATTGCCAATAATTCGATTTCATTTTTACTTAAAAGTTTTGACACATTTTTAAAACTTAGCTATAATTCTATAGAAATATTTTATAATTATTGTCAAACTTAAAGTGATATTTTATCAAACTTTAGGCCTTTTGGCGGAATGTCATCGACATCACCATCAATATGTCCTCCGTCTCAACCACTAATAGGATCTTTACAGTCGTCACAAATGAGTGGACTTTTACCGACACCTAATAGTTATCAAAATATGCCAAATAATCCACAAATGATACCTCCCGTCAGACCCTATCAAATACCAGTACAACAGAATTTAATGACACCAATGAATAGAGGATTACTTCCGAACCCTAATTCTGTTTCCAATCCATCACTCCTTCATCAGTCGTATCCATCACTTGTTCCACAACTACAACAAAATTCACCCCTTAATTATGATCCAAAACCACCGGTTTCTCAAAAGAATATGTATTCCGGTTATTCTATTCCTCAACCAATTCCACCGCCGCCTCCATCAGAACCGCCACCTATTCCTCCGCCACCACCACAACCATCACAACCACAAAAGACTATTTCTCAAATAGAAGCTGAAAAACTAGAACAGAAAAAACTCGAGGTCTCACGTATTGAAAAACTAAATAATGAAGGCATGGAAAATAGAGTTCAAAATGATTTGACCGGTTTTTACTGTTTATTCTGTGAAGTGTTTTGTAATAATGTTGTGGCCGCTGAAAGACATGTCGAAACACCTAAACATCATAGAGTGAGTCAATTATTTTATCCTAATTTCTCACCTTTTATTATAAGTTTTATTTGATTTTCATATTGAAGACTAAAATCGGTGATAATTTGAGAGGAATTGACGCAAAATTCACCATTAAATCCGAGCGAATCAGTAATGAATCAATAAGTTATTAACACTTTATTTTTATAACTGAATTAACGATTGTTTGATTAATGAATTACAGGTGAAACAGCAGTTGCTTTGGCCCGAAAAGAAGAATTGCTTAAAATAAGTAATGTTATCAAAAATGAATACTTTAATGAAGGAATTCGACTAAAAGATGGCATCGGTTCTAATGCTTATATTTGTGAAGTAAGTATAAGTTGAGATCATTTTTTAATTAATGCTTATTTTGCTTAATTAATTGATCGTTTTTTCTACAAAATGATTAACAATGAATAGAATTGTGGAGTTTTTATAGAATCGTTGGAATCAGTTAAAGAACATTTAGAACTACACAAACAGTTTACGGAACAGTTGAAAGTTTGCAGTAAACCAATCATTGGACTTGACTTTATTGTTGAATATATAGATCCCGACCCTTTGAAACCACGCGTTTATGAGTGTTCAATGTGTCAGACTTTGAATACTACTCGAGAAATAATTACTCACGTCTGCAGTTTTCTTCATAGAACTAATTTTATAGTGAGTTTTGACGGTTTAACTTATATTTTAGATCAATAATATTTTCATAACTTATCAATAAATTAAATATCAATTTATTTACCAGAAAAAGATACATCCGGCCGAAGGCGCTAAATATACATCAGAAACACAAGAACTGTCATTAGAAGCCGGCAAAAGAGCTCTAGAACTGGAGACACTTGTAGGTCGCGGTCATTTTCGGGTTAAGAATCAATCGGCACCACAAACACTATCAAAAGCTATCACTCAAGTAAAGCTTCATTTTTCAGAACTGACAACAACTTCATCGACATCTAAACCTTTCATTCAAATAGAATTACCGAAACCTAAAGAAGAACACCAAAAAACAGAACTCGAAAAACTGATTGCAATTGAGCTTAAGTCTGATGAAGAGGCGAATGAAGTGACGCGTCTCATAAAAACTATAACTGATTCAGTAATGGAGTATCACTTGAAGAGTTTGACGCCTCAAATGAGAGATAAATTCAAAAAACAGCTCAAAGAAAATGAAGAAATATATCAAAATCTTGTAAAATGATTTTTGAAAGACAAATATAAATTGTAATATAAATTGAATGAACTTTTTTTCATCGATTAAAATTACCGCAAATGTAATAAACAGTAATTTTAAAGAATGATCGCATGAAATTCCAGTCACTCAATAGGATTTGAATTCGAATTTCTAAAGCTTTGAATCAAGTTTTAGAATTATATTTAGAGTCAAATTTCAATTATTTTAAAAATTTATATATTTTCGCAAATATTTCGTATTTAGTATTTATTTAAAAAACATTCAATTATTTTAAATCTTAAGTTTTTAAATGTTTTGTTGAATTTAATGTTATTTATATATAAAACTAATCATCGGCTATAATGATGGTAAATATGAACAAAAAGAAAAACAATATTTGATTTTTGTATAATTGATAGGAAAAAATAAACTCCATTTAATTCATTGCAAATCTATTGAATTTTTAACTAAAGAATTTTGATTCTAAACTTTCTTATATTTTGGTTTTCACTTCATTTCTTTTAATTTAATACAATTTTTGAATTATAAATTCCTATCATATGGAAAGTCATAAAATTTTAACTTCTATTTATACTAAATGCTTGATTGCTATCAATCATATCAATTCATAATATTTAGTTTAAACATAACTTCTATTCATAATAATCTCAAATCAAAACTTTTGACAACTCTTAACAGTTGAAAAGTTAGGTATAAATTATTCAATTATTTTCAAATGAAGTATAAATACAAAGATTTCGCTCAATATTATTAGCCTCTTATTGTCTTAAATTCTTAGAATTACTGGATTTTGAATTAAATAATGAATTGGTGCCTAAATTATTATTTATATACAATAAAAATTATAATCTAATAAAAATCTCACATCAAATAATGCGTATCTCTATTGAAATCAAATTTACATAACTTTATAGAGACTTTCCTTTAATGCTTGAAAGCCTTGCAATTAAATGCTCTTTAAAGGAGAAATCAATGCTTTGTTTTGAGTTTGATATTAAGCTGTCAATTATTTTCATTATTAACACATAATGATTATTTATTTATCAATCTATTTAATTAACTATTTATTACTTATAAATTCATTAACTATTCCTTCACTTCCTTTCAATCACATTAAGTATTGGCTCAGAAATAATCCAAATGAATATCAATTATTGAAAAATTTATGTCAATTACAAGAGTTTGAATCAATTGTATTTGAAATTAAAGGTAAGTCTTCTCTTAATAAAACTCTAGAGTTGTGTCTTTTCTTCCATTTTTCAAATACTAATTAATTAAAAATTATTTTCTTTTTTCAAACTAGAAATTAGTGATAGATTTGATATAAATTACAAGAAATCGATTTGTTTAGAGTTAGAAAAAGTTGAAACTAATTGTTGGGGTTTTGAATCAAATTGTAGTGAAAATGAGTTATATTTAAGACCCGAATGTCCTGAAGATAGTAATGGTTGGACTCATAATAAAATAGAACAATTGAAAGTATTCTACGATTCGGCAGATTTTGGTTATGTTCGGGACAGAAGACAAGAATTGAAACATTTCTGTCGACCAAAACTTAATGTTAATTCAATTGAAAATCAATTGATTTCATCGCTTGAATGCACACAATATATGAGATATTGTTCGGCAAAAAATATATTAATAGACTTTGAATTATTGAAGACAATCGATGAGCCGATGAGATATCGTGAAGATGTAATCGGAGCTCAACATATCGGTGGCTGGAATTGTGTCTCACATCAGAAGGATATCAAAAGCGAAGGACAGCATAAGAGTCCTCTGCAGTCGTGGTTTGCAGAAATCGAAAACTTCAAAGTCTTCTCAGATGAAGAAAAGTGTGATCTTTGGATAGAAAGACCGACTTATATAATGAAATTGGACGCAACGGTCAATATGTATCACCATTTCTGTGATTTCATTAATTTATACGCGAGTTTACATATGAATAATTCATTTTCAGTCGACAATAATATAATAATATGGGATACATATCCTTATCGATCAAATTTTGGTTCCATTTGGAATGCATTCACTCGTAATCCAATTCTTAATTTAGGACTATTTAGAGGCAAAAAAGTATGTTTTCGTGATATTATATTTCCATTACTTCCGCGAATGATTTATGGAATCTATTATAATATGCCATTAATTCCCGGCTGTCATAAAAGTGGACTTTTTCACGCTTTTAATCGACATCTAATTCACAGATTAAATATCGAAACGATTACTCCTGAAGACAAAAATTTAGTGAGAATTACACTAATCTCTAGAAAAACCAAATATAGACAAATACTTAATGAAGAAGAACTATTGACCGCTTTGAGAGCAAATTTAAGTGAAGTGACTGTAAATGTCTATGATTTCAACCATAGAATGCCATTTTTAGATCAAATAAAGATCAGTTCCAATAGTGATGTATTGATTGGAATACATGGCGCGGGTTTGACTCACTCTCTATTACAGCCCGATTGGGGTCTACTTTTTGAGCTCTATAATTGTGATGATGAACATTGTTATAAAGATTTGGCGCGTTTAAGAGGTGTAAAGTATATGACATGGAGTGATAATAATAAATTATTTCCTGAATCTCCTGATAATAATACAGATAATCCTCAACCTTTAGCTAACGCTAAGTTTACTAATTATAGGTTTGATGTGAAAGAGTTTTTGAGATTAGTCACTATTGCTGTCAATTATGTTAGAAATGAAAGGAATTCAAATAAATATTTAAGCGGTGATAAACATAATGATAATAATAAGAGCTTTAATGATCAAAAACACGTTAAAACCGAATTGTGATTCTATTTATGGCAACTTTTTTACAACATTTACATGTATTTATTTAGAACTTTTACAACTTTTATGTATTCATTCGATAATCATTATTGAAATTCAATTTTTTACGACTGGATTTCTTTATGAATTCTGAATATTAAATAATTTTTTTGAATTGATTTACTTTTTAAGCAAACATTTGAGAATAAAGTTTAAATTAAAGTTATTATTAATTTTTCCCTCTATTAAAACACATTGTTTATTAAAAATATGAAAGGATTGGAAACAGAAGAACTTTTATTGAAATTTTGGTACTTTTCGAGATTACCTTCGGTTTATTCACACCTTAAAAAGGACTTAATGTCAAACTCAAGTAAATGTATGACTCAACTAAACATTAAACTATTTTTGAAAAATATCAATCATTAAATTGATTAAAAAAAATTGAAAATAAATTATTATTATTTAATAAATAAATTGAATGAGAGTATTGAGTGAGTGATGCCGTACGCAAATCAGCCGTCAGTATCAATACCAGAGGGAGGTATTACTGAAGAGAATCTTAAGTTTAGTATTGAAGACACAGATCTATCGGTTGCTAACGCTTTGAGAAGAGTTTTTATGGCAGAAGTGCCGACACTTGCCATAGATTGGGTTCAATTAGAGGCTAATTCTAGTGTTCTTCACGACGAGTTCATCGCTCATCGATTAGGTTTAGGCTTATATTCATTTATATTATTAGTTATATATTATTATTAATACGCATTTTTAACGAATTTCGATATAAATGTAATTTGAATTTATTTTTACATTAACAAAAGGTTTAATACCCCTGACATGTGATGAAGTGGTCGATAAAATGCAATATTCACGTGACTGTACATGTGTTGACTTCTGTCCCGACTGTTCGGTTGAATTCACTTTAGACGTGAAGTGCACTACAGAAGAGACCAAATCCGTGACCAGCGCTGACCTCAAATCATCCGATGCCAGAGTAGTTCCCGTTTCGAATAGACATCACGACAATGATGAAGATTATGATGAAACCGATGTCGACAATGAAATACTTTTAGTAAAGTTAAGACGTGGTCAAGAACTCAAAATCAAGGCCTACGCAAAAAAGGGTTCGCAGTCTTTGAATTTCATTCATTTCTCGCTTTAGTTCTAATCAATGCCTTTTATTGTAGAAATTCTTTCAATTGTAGTTCAAATTATATTCAATTTAAGTATTATTAATGATCTGAATCGCAAAAAATACGACTGCACTCGAAATAAAGCATTTTAACTGAATCTAAATTGAATTTTAAGAATTAATTTTGTTAAATATCTCGAAACAAAATGTTATTTGATTAACCCTTAAGTAATATTTATATAAAGTTAATTATTAATTGAAAGGTTTTGGTAAAGAGCACGCGAAATGGAACCCGACGTGTGGGGTCGCCTTCGAGTACGATCCGGACAATGCCTTTAGACATACACTATTCCCAAAACCCGAAGAATGGCCGCGAAGTGAATACACAGAGTTTGGTGAAGACGACACCAAATTTGAAGCCGACTATATTCGAGACGGAAAACCGAATAAGTTTTACTTTAATGTCGAGTCTTCGGGAGCTCTAAAACCGGCATTTATTGTAATGTCAGGTTTGAGTCAATTAAAGAAAAAGTTGAGTGATTTGCAAACACAGGTCACTCATGAGATGCAAAACGACGCGCTCGCTATTAATTGATTTATATTACATAATAATTAATCACAATTTATAACTATTATCATGTTTTCATCATTATTTTTATAATTATTTATCAATATTTTTGATTTTTTCGTAAATTAATGAATATTAAAAATGTTCGCTTTCTGAAAAAAATAAATTCATGTTTTGTTTCAATTTGAAATTTAATTTTTCGAATATTTTTACTACTGTACTATTTGTCACAACTTATTATTAATTTTCGAAAAACAATACGAATAGTATTAATAATTATAAAATCTACTTAAAAAAGTGATTTAAGTAAATGTTTTCAATGATTGTATTTTTGTAAAAGTCCCTCAACTTATGGCTTTCGTATAATAACATTGAAAACCAAAACAACAATAATTTTGTTGATTAACAAGATTTAAATGCATTTATAAATTAATAAATAATAAATTGAAAATAAGTAATAATAATAAAAAGTGCATAAAATGGGTCAATATTGGTCTTCAAACCACTGGAATCTAGAGATTTTCTCTTTACCTCATCTGCGAAAACCTCTTAGAGATTATCCATCAGATCGCGAAGAGTCTCCTTTTGATCCATTGTATGGATTCCCGAACGGACGCAAACCAAGAGGTATAACAATTATTTAATTCATTATTTATATCAATACTATTAAACATTTACATCAATTATAAATCTTAATTATTGTTTCATTTTTAAAGCTCTTAATTTGATATAAACTTTTATAATGAGTTGAGTTTATGGTTGAATTTGAATTATTTGCAACATTTAATACATTTTTAAAAATAAATGAGTTAATGATTATGTTTTCCAATTGATTATTAATAGAAATGATAGCGACTCAGTTAGAGATGGATTCAGCAAAATTAGAGCCAAATGAAAGGGATTATTGCGCTCATAAATATATGTTAATGAGAGGTTGTTTTAAACAAAACGTACCATTTTTATGGAGGTGTCAACACGAAAGACATGAGTTCCATGACTGTGAATGGGAGGATCAGGTCTTAAGAATGAAAGAATGGGAACGAGAGAAACGACTTCGACAAAGAGAATATAGAATACAACAGAAGAAGCTTAAAGCCGAACGATTGGCCGCTTAAATAATCATTCAATTCTATTAAATCTATAATTAATCTAAAAATAGTTATTATTTTCTCTTTCAATTAATAACTTCTAGGTCTTAGAAAACTATCGATTTTTTCTTAATAATAGAATTTGAAATGATTTAATGTTAAGTTTGATAAATTCCGACATAAATATTGATTAATTATAAAACTTTGTAGAACTTGTGTATGGATAAAAACTTAAATAAATTTGCGTTTTATGCAAAATATGCTTTTGAATTAGATTTGAGTTAGAATTGAACCAAAACTATGTTCAGTCTAATTATTTAACAACCTGTGAAACTATGTTTTGATCTAATATTACTTTATTTTAAACATTATTAATATAATAGTTAGTTAAAGAAAAAGCTCAATTATTTTTCAATAAATTCAAGTTAAGAGAAAATATATAAATTATTTGTGAAATAAAGTTTTTGAAGAAAAGCTGTTGATTGAAATTCAAAATAGCTTTACTTTTCATTGTAAAAAACAATTACCAAACAATTAGTAGTAAAGAAGTAAAAATAATATATAAGAAGTTCTTTAATGAATTTGAATCATATCTTTGATCGTATTGTAACTTATGATAAGACTGAAAACTCGTTTTGAGTTCATATTCGATAAGTTTGTTTAAATCATAGGTTTATTTCATTAAAGCTTTTGATGTTTTCTCAAAAAACCTCTCGAATCTGCATAAAAGCCCTTTTTAATATTTTTTCCAACACAAAGAGGCTTAACTCCAAAATCTGAAAATTAGATTTTTTGCCATAATTTAGAACTGTTGACCTATTATTAAGATTTCAAAATAATTAGTAGTTTAGAAATGATTTCTGATAAATAACTTAATCATAGTTTGGTATTATATGATCGAAATTGACGTTTAGTTACATAAGAACTCAAAAGATGGCATTAAATGAATATTTATTTAAAAGACCGGTATTTTGTTTACAAGTTATACAAGTTTTTGAACTTTAGTGAACACAAGGACTTCTGATGACATTCATTAATGGAAAAACACGTTTGCAGTCATTATTTTAGTTAATAATTAATTAAATGATCAAAAAATGGCATTAACTGAAAGTAAATCAAAAGTTAAACTGAAAAATAGATCACAACTGAATCAAAGCATAAATAGTAATAATAATAAAAAGAGTGAATCCAATGATTCAATTGATTATAATAGGAGTTCAACGAATTGGTGGATAATATTTACGATAATAACAATAGTATCGTTCACAACACGACTCTATAAGATATCAGAACCAAATCATGTCTGGTATGTATTTAATTGAATTGATTGAATAAAGTTTTATATTTGTTGGAAAACTATTGAATGCATTGTTGATAAGTTATTAATGAATATGTATTAATATGTAATGATATGTTCAGTTGGGATGAGACACACTTTGGCAAAATGGGCAGTTGGTATATAAACCATACATTCTTTTTTGATGTTCATCCGCCTCTCGGAAAGGTACTTATCCATTATTAAAGTTTAATCATTTCATAAGTTTTACTCAACTCTCAAATTATAAGCTTTGAGGAAAACTTATATTAATTTATGGTATTTGTTATTCAATTGAGATATTTATAAAATTTATAAATAATGTAAAACAGATGTTAATCGGTTTATCGGGAGCTCTGACTGGATATAACGGAACCTTTGCTTTTAATAAACCCGGAGATAAATATTTAGATCATCCGTACGTAGGAATGAGACTCTTTTGCGTCACTTTAGGATCTCTTATAATACCATTCAGTTTCATAATTGTATGGAAATTATCGCAATCAATCACTTCTTCAGCATTAGCGGCGCTTCTCATTACGTTTGGTTTGTTTTCAATTTCATTAAAATTATATCAATTCTCTGTTAATAAATTTAATATAATTTGATTCAGACGTAGGAATGATAACACTTTCGCAATACATACTTCTCGATCCGATATTAATGTTTTTCATAATAAGTTCAGTTTTGGGAAGTGTTATGTTTAGTTCATCACGAAATCAGTCATTTAGTATAAAATGGTGGTTTTGGTTATCATGGACTGGATTTTTTCTCTCATGTTCTATAAGGTATCAGATCTTGAATAAGCTATGCTTTTATGCAAAATATTAAAGTATTTTTATTAAGTGTTAAGTTTGTGGGTCTTTTCGTTGTACTATTGGTTGGAATCCAAACAATCGCTGATTTGTGGCAAATATACGGCAATCTATCGAATCCATTATCACTAGTATTAAAGCATTTAACGGCTCGTGTTGTTTGTCTCATATTTTTACCAATAGTACTGTATATGACATTCTTTTGGATTCATTTAAGAGTATTGTACAAAAGTGGAAACGGAGACGGATTCTTCAGTTCTGCATTTCAGTCACAACTGGAGGGCAACAGTCTATACAACGCTTCAATGCCTCGATATGTCGCTTATGGCGCTGTCATTACACTTAAGAATCATCGAACGGGTGGCGGATATCTTCACTCTCATTGGCATTTATATCCCGAAGGAGTCGGTGCTAAACAACAACAGGTGACCGCATATTCACATAAAGACGATAACAATAAGTGGAAGATTAAGAAGTATGACAGCGATAGTGATCCTAAAAAGGGTAAAATAGAATTCGTTAAAAATGGAGATCTAATAAGATTAGAACATTTGGTGACCTCAAGGAATCTTCACTCTCATAAAGAGTTGGCCCCAATCACTAAAAAGCACTTTCAGATCACCTGTTATGGCGATAATGGAACTGGAGATGCAAACGATGTCTTTAGAATAGAGATAAGTGGTGGTCAAGAAGGAGAAAGAGTAAAGACAGTGACAAGTAAATTGAAAATTGTTCACTATTTGATTAATTGCGCCCTTCATTCACATTCCAAACAATTACCGAAATGGGGTTTCGAACAAATGGAGGTCTCGTGTTCTCCAAATTTGTTGGATAAGAACATTTTTTGGAACGTTGAGGACAACTATTTCCCGCGTTTACCGAATGTCAGTTTTGAAGTTTATGCGCCATCTTTTTGGGAACGATTTATTGAATCACATGCTGTTATGCTTCAGGGAAATGCTGGACTTAAACCTAAAGAAGGAGAAGTGACTTCCAGGCCATGGCAGTGGCCTATCAATTATCGGGTATTTTTCATTACAATCAATTCAAAAGATATTAATTTATGAGCGCAAGAAATGCTCAATTTTTCAGCCATAAAGTCATCTGAAAGTTGAATAAATAGAAATATAGAATAGTTCTTAATTTCATTTTAGGGTCAATTTTTTTCTGGCAATGATTACCGAATTTATCTGTTGGGAAATCCGATCATATGGTGGGGAAATATATTACTTCTATTTGTCTACTGTTTTGTTCATATATTTATATCAGTTCGTCGTCAACGCGGATGTACTGAAGCGAAAGAGATTCAGATACAGAACACACGTCTAACTCAAGCCTCTATTTGGTTATTCATCGGTTGGACACTTCATTACATACCATTTTATGCGATGGGAAGAGTTCTCTATTTCCACCACTATTTTCCCGCTTCATTATTCAGTTCAATGCTTTCAGCGGTAATACTTGACTATCTGTTTAAAGTATTGCCACAACTTTTGACGCCAACACTGGCCTCAAGTGTTTATCATTGGCTTTATGGAAGCCTATTATCAGGGATTGTGTACAGCTTTTATTTATTCTCACCTTTAAGTTATGGTATGTCTGGTTCTAATGCAAGTGAAATGAATAGCACAATGTTTGGACTTCGATGGCTCGACTCATGGGAATTCTGATCATTTATAAACATATTCATTTGTTTAGATTGCTCTCTATTTTTTATTTTATAGAAAACTATATAATTTAAGTTAAAATAATATAATTTAAGATAATTTACTCACTTTTTGATATTTTAAAGATTTAATTTGGAAATATTTTTTTAAATTCAACATAACTTTCCTCTATTGTGATTGTGATACAAATCCATAATGACTTTTGAAGAGATATTTTTATACCATTTTTCAAACATGACTAAAATATGTTTGTAATAAATATTTATAGATTTTGTTAAGAATAAATTGTGTCTCAAAACAACTGCTGAACATTTCTATTATAGTTTTATTTGTTCGCAAATATAGAAATAATCGGTGTATTCGAAAATGAAAAGATATTAATAAAAATAAAACTCAAATTCTTGAAACTAAGTCTGGTGTTCGACAAACCAAAACCTCAAATGCAGTTCAATTGATATCATGAGAAAATGGGCTTCAATTTAAATCTAATTAAAAAATATAATAATATTGTTCTAATTATACCTCTAATCATAAAATTGTTGTCTATTGTTCGTGTGATCATTCTCTTCACTCCACTCTCGCAACCAAATAATCCGATTGCAGAGCAATTACCGGTACACTTATGTAATCAGACAAATCGTTTTCAAATAATTGTCAATTTTAAATTCATTATAAATTGAAATCAAATAAATGTGAAATCAACTGATATTCACATTGAGCTGAAATTTAATTGAAATAAAAAGTTTTAACAACTAATGATTTTCAATGAAGTATTCAATTTATTCAATATTTTCATTTAATTATTATACAAATCATAAAATGACAAAAAGTTGCGCAGTCTATGAAAATGAAGACAAAAACAACAATTAATTTAAATAATGGGATTAATTATTTAGATATTTTTGTAAAGTTTAAATAATTTTGTTTGTTTATATGATTGAGACAACACTTCTAAGTTTTCAATTATTTCAATCATTTATACATCAGTTTTCAGTTAAATATCTGTTTAAAGTTTGTTTTGGTCCCATTTTTTAAATATTAATTTTGTTTGTGATGAACAATAAGATGAAAATTTTACAAAATTTACTCTTCTTTCAAATGATAAAACAAATTAATGAAAGAAAAAACATTACATTTTCTTAAAAGTTTAGTTTAAGACCTGAGTAAACGCTTTAATGCTATTAAAATCAAAGCAATACTTATGACATTAGTTTAGTTTCTAATTTGTTATTGCGATAGATTTTAGTTTAAAAAATTAATAGTGTTTATAATAAAACTAATTATTAGCATAATGTTCACAAACCAAGGATTAAATAATTTTTAGTCGTGTTTTTGAAAAGTAATTGAAATATTTACAGACTAAGAAAGTTTTGACATTCAGTTGAGAAAAAGTTATGATTTTTCATGAAAATGAACATATATTTCGAACAAAAAATTGATAAAAGATTAATGAATACAACTAATCAAAAAGTCATTCAAACAATACATAATTATATTAAATAACCACAAAAAGAGTGAATAAAAGTGTTATAACAATGAAAAAACATCTGAAGAGAAGCAAATATTGATAAATAAAATTAAAATTAGACAATAATAAAGATTTTTTCGATGAGAACAAAATATAGACATTTAAATAATGGTTTTATTTGTCGTTTAATTATAATAATGTGAAAAGATTAATGGCCAACAAATGGATTGAGAGAAAAAGGCACTCTTCGTAAAGACAGAAAAGATGTGCTAAAGTTTAGTCAAGTTTTTCTCTTGTGTAAAAAATTGATTCACTTTTTGGTTTGATGTTATAATTGATATTTTACAAGTGAAGAGTAATAAAATGCTTAACTTTTTCCTAGTTTTCTCCCTTTCTATAGCTTTTTCAATTAAATACATTTTTTCATTTGATTACTACAAACATTTTTGTTAGTTTCCAGGCCTACAAACGTAATGATTTTATTTGATTTATGATTCGGTAGTTATGAAAATGAATTGAGAACAAATTAATCATAATTATAATAATCAATTATTTGGTAATAAACTAATTACAAACATATAAATACTATTCACGTCACGCATTAGTTGTTTATATTTATTATTTATTGATTACTAATTAAAACTGTTTTCAAAATGAGCTTAATTTTTATCAATTTATAAATTTTTAATATACCAAATATTTTTTGCTGAAATTTTCAGTTTAAAATTGTTTTTCACATAACTATAATATCAATATTTAATTTATTACTAATAGTGTAATAAAAATTATACTTTAATTGTTTTACTAAATTGTTAGATATGAACAATTGTTAAATTATTTATGTTTGTGATAATAATATTAAAATAATAATTAATAAAATAGTTTTAGAAAATGGCAGAAAGTTTTTAGAAAGTGCTAAAACAGTTCCATAAAGATTACATTCATATTCGAAACGTTTTAATTTTATTTTTACAAATTTTTTTAGTCAGTATTCAGTAATTCTGAATTACTTTTCGAACAGATTCTTAATAAACAGATTCTTGACTTAATTGAGAAATAAAAAGTTAGATAACTATTCCTTTTTAAACATTCAAATTTCAGATCAAGTTATAAAACATTAAAACCTAATAAATATGAAATATTACTAAACATACTGAATACTCAATTAATTTATTCATTAATCAAAACTATAATTTGAATTAATTAAAAATCAGTAGAGATTCAAGCGATAAATGTTTATAAATTAAGTCTTAGAAAAGAAAATTGAGTTTAATTACTGAGAGTTAGTTTTCCTCATATTAACTAAAGTGAAGTCAAGTAAACCCGTTCTTAATTATCTATATCTTTCTATAACTCAATTCTCGCACAAATTTTTCCAGAAGTGAAGAATACATAGTTTTGTTCGAAATATGTGTTGAAAAAGTTAATTAAACATAAGATGACTAAAGATTAAGTATTCGAATGATTTAATAAATATAATATATATATAAATATATTCTTCACTTAACTGATTAAAGCAATGAAGAACTCAATTACTTAATTAGAAATTATTATATCCTCAAAACTTTTTAAATCATTTATAGGTTAAATATTTTCAAGAATTTTAGTAGTATTTCAACAAAAAAGAAACAAAATTTTCGAGAATTGAGTCAAATAATGGGCAGTTTTTTATTAATTTTTGACACCAATCAAAATCACATTCAGTGCATACAAATGTGAGAAGAAATAAATAGAGATTTAACTATAAAAACATTTAAATGTGTTTTTGCTTTCAAAAAAAAGTTGAGACTTATCTCGAATTAAATTCATGATTAATAGTTTTGTTAATATATAAGTTTCAATAAAATTTTAATCATTGTTATTCTTTTCTAAATTGTTAACAAAAAACTCATCAGAACAGAAAAAAGATAAAATTTCAAAGAAATAATAAAAATTGAAAACAAAAATTATAGCAAATATTTGTTAAACAATATAAATCAAAGATCTTTAAATTTGATACCATTTTTATGGGCTTTATTAATACCATTTGTGTAATTATTTTTATTACCATTACTAAGAACTGTTCCATTCTTTTGGTGTCCATTTGATAGTTGTTCGTAATCAAGAGAGCACATAGACATTGATCCCAATGATGATGAGGAAAGCTTTTTGGACGTAATTCTGTACGCGCTCTTATAGAAGTCCCAAAATAGGAACCAGAATAAGACGGCATGAAATCCGATCCACCACATGAAACCTCGCGGATAATTGCATTCACGAAATAATAGTTGAAATGAGTGCATAAATATCAGTATAAATTGGACCTTAAATTCAAATTAAAACAAATATTTATCAATAATGAGTCATATTTTAGTTTAATCTCAAGTTTAATCAATAATTTTAATCTAAGTTATAGTCAATTCAGAGAAGTTTTATATTTAAGTGAAAGTAATTATTTGCATAAAAATTACATTTGAATAAAGTTTATGATCAAAATTAGTTTATTTTTGGTTTCTTTCATATATTATATTTGATTAGAAATATTAAAAATGCTTTATAATTGAAAATTATACTCAATTTGAATAAGTATTGAAATTGATTGAAATGTGAAGCTCAAAAAATTGCTAATATTTTAGAATCAGTTTGAAAAGCTATTTTTGCATAATAATCAATATTTCAATTTATTCATGAGAGACTGATATCGAACCTGAACGACATTCACATTTTTTAGGTCTAAAGAATAGTTCATTTTGAAACCATTGCACTAAATAGTGGATCGATTCTGATTTGTACTCAAATATTCATTTTGAGAGTATTTCTTTCAAATGTTTGATTAGAAAATGGTTCATTCAAACAAGTATTTTAAATACAATTTTAATGAAGTAATACTTAAGTCAAATGACTGAATCATTTTTTGAAATTATCAAATATATAATTAAAATAATTGTCTAATTAATATGCATCATAATTGAGTTTAGTATTAATCATATGATGAATCGATTTATAATTTATAATTAGGTCCGACACTAATATTCAAACTGATTCACACTCTTTTGGGGTTATCTTCAAGCTATCGATCAAATCGATTTCCCTTATAATTAATTAAACTTTGTTTTGTTCTAGATTTGAGTCAATCTGTGATTTGAATTAACTTTTACTTTCCACACGAGAAAAGACAGCAGAACGTGAATTATTTAAGCCATAAATTAAATGATTAAATGAGTTGAAAAACAATTGAATTAATTGATAATTTGAATGATAATTATGATCAATTATAATGAGTGTTACTTTTAATTTTATTAAAGAGTAACTATATTTAAGAGCATAGAAAGAAAAAGTTTGAAATCACGGTTTATTCGTTATCTGATTGAATGACAAACTAATTATTATAAATTGAAGATTCTTTACGTAAATAATAAAAAATTGTTAACATGTTTTCACGTTTATTTGACACATAAAAAGCATACTTATAACAAAAATTAATTTCAAACAAGAAATAGTTAAAATTCAAAGACAGACAGACAAAGAACAGGCAAAATAATAAATAGAAAATAAGTTTTGAGACAACATTATGTGAGAAATTTTTGTTTTATTTAAATAAAAGAAATAAATAAACGATGAAATATTGTTTTGATAACTCAGCTAAAGAGCAAAAAGTAATATAATATGAGGTTTTGTTGGTTTAAGTTTTAGACAAAATTAATGCGATATATAATTGGAAAGAAAATGATGGTTTCGATTAATAATGCAAAACAACGAATAGTGTTTGAATAAGAAAAAATCTTTTCGGCTTTTTTTCTCATTAATAAATGATTCATTGATTTTCTGGTATTATTGATAGTTCAACAAAATATTGTCAAAGATAAGACTTTTATCCAACAAATTGTATGAATACATGAAAATTTGTTTTAGACCATGAAAATTACTGAGAAAGTTATTACAATTAGTTCTGCAAATCGATAAAAAAGAATGACTGATAGCAATTATTGTTTCAAATAAATTAATTTCTATCGTTCCTAAATTATTATACTCTTAAAGTCAAATTTTGTCACTTTCAAATCAGTATTATTCTATTAATACTTTGAAGGCTTCAAATTTAATCTATTGATTCATATTCCGAAAGAAGTGATCAACTTTCAAATCATTTTATTAATAGTTCTCAAATAAAAGCCTCAAACAATACACAAAGAGCTGACACAAAGTTCTTATTGAAAACACTTAAATTATTAAAATCAATGTTTTGTCTCAAACATAATGTTACATCTGATGTATTAAAATATAATTTAGTTTAAATCTATTTTTAATGAATTAACGGATAATACTTCTAATGAAAAAATGCATATAATTTTGCTAATAAACTAAATCAGATTAAATATAGTGAACAAATATTTAAGCAAATTGTAGGATCATTCAAATTGACTCATAATAATAAATATATTCAATTTAATTATTATAATAATTGATATTTCGCAATATAAATATTAAATTCTAACACAATCTTATAATAACTGAATTGAGATAAAACTCTGACTGAATTGCATTACAAGAATTAGATTTAAGGGAATGTATTGAATAAGTGGAAACAGAAAGATATCTTAATATTATATAAATTCAATTTATAAAAATAAAGCTTATTTTGTAAACTCAATATAAAATCATCTTTTTGTAGACTTATTTTGATAAACCATTACTATTAGTCAACTAAATGATAGTAAAACAGCATAAAGACTAATGGATTCTAGAGTTTGATATTTGAAGTGGTAAAAGGATTCAATTATAATAAGTTCATCAAATTCAACATTTCTAGAGATTGGAGTTTTAGTTATCAAATAGACACTAGTATTAGAGTATCTAAACTTATATCAATGCTTTTCCATTAAATGGATAATTATACAAATGTAAGTGAAGAGTAATTTAATTGAAGTCAAGCATAAAGCAAATTATAATTAGTTATCTTCAAGTTTATTTAAAATAGTTTTTGCAAAACTCAATCAATCAAAGATTTCGAAAATCAAATAAAACGAATAGTATTATTATTTAAAAACGGTTTCAAAACTAAATAGAATTCATATCATTTGACTTGAAAAATAAAATCAGAATTTCCTCAAATTCAAATCAATCGTATTTTCAAAAATGATATTTAGAATCTGGAAATCAATTGTGTATATCATTTGGTTATTCCTATTATATATTCTTCTGGTTAAGTATTGCAAGAGTTGAACAAAATATTAAGACTATAAATCTCTTTCAAATTTTTTTAATTCCACAAAATAGACATTTCTATCAGAGAAAACTGTTAACCCATAACTCTTTTCTAATATATCGTAAAATTCACTTTAAAGATAAAATATTAACCATAAAAAATCGCAGATATTGATAGGTTATGAAGAGACTGGAGTTAAAGCTAATTGAATAGGTATTGGACTTAATATATGATAAAAAGAAGAGAAGCCTAACTATATATAGCTTATAGAATGCATGGATGGAAATAAAGCGAGACTAAAAATCAATAAATCCAAGTGTAGCACAAATTATCAGCTAAAATGCCAAAGACTCACAGGTATGGATCTAAATAAATAATACTTTAGTACCAGTTTTAATGATCATAAAAAATAAAGAAAAATTACATAATGAAAAAAGATTAAAATAAATAAATAACGAAATTGAGCAAAAATACTCTAATGAGTGAAAAAGAGAATGAATTCGTTTAAATCTCACGAAATAAGAGTCTTTCCATTTAATTATTAACAAGAATATAACTATAATTTTGATCATTATAATGGAAATCATTAGAGGAATGAAACAAAACCCAAACTTTAGCGAAATGAAAACGAAATGATAATAATTGTTAAAAAATGAATTATGATTAAGAATTGTAATACACTTGTGAAGCAATGAGTTTCCATTTTTGAGACTTAATATTAGTTTTGGCCTTTAGGGCTAATTTATAATAAGTATAAAAATAAATATATAATATTTGTAATTGATAATAAATAAGTTTATAGTTGAAATACATACCATTTGGAAAGTTGTCATATACTTTTTCCACCACAAATATCTGTTCATTTCTGGACCGATTGCTGACAGACCGTAATAAATATACATAATTATATGAACGAAACTGTTGACAAAGGCAAAGAAAGTGCTGTGTCCTCCTATTCATTAAATATATATTCAATTATAGATTAACTTCAATTACTTTAAATGTCAAACAAATTGTTTAACATAAATTCATTAATTAAATAACCATTTATTGCTTAACACTGTAAGAACTGATCTATAAATATAATTTCGAATCAATTCTTTCTTTCTATTTTTTCTGTTTTTGTCTACACATCAAATTATTTAAGTCAAGTTATGATGAATTATGTTTAGGGTTTTCATAAGATCTTTCTTTAATTAGTGGCAAAACATGTCTAAACAATATGAAAATAGATATATAGACAATATTCAGAAATAGATTTTTATTCTCAAGGATTTCTATTAGGATTACATTTTCTTTTGTTCGACCGAATATTGATTTAATATCCATTACATAAAACTAATGTTAATTTTTCTGTCATAAACAGAAAATTGTCGAACAATATGAGAAAAAGTTATTGAACAGAAAATAATGTGAACATGTTTTCAATAACTTATACCTCAAATAAACGTTGAATTTAATGATATTTATTTACTGTGAAAGCATTTTATTTTAAGAAATCTATTTTGATTACTCTTTCTTTAGCTTTAGATTTTATTCTTATTATTTTGAGCTTATATTGCATTTGTTTCTTGTTTTATTCTCTCATTCCAACTCATTCTAACTCATTCTCTCTTGTATTTCATATCAAATGAAACTATAAATGAATTAAAACAGGAAAATAAGTGTTTTCCGGATTCATTTCTCATCACAAAAAGCGTTGGTTTTAATAATACTCTTAATGCTCAACAATTTGTTTTGAACACTAAATATATAAATTCCTATTCGAGAAACAAAAACAGACTGTTTGGGAAAAGTAGTGATAAAGCAAATAAATAACTGTTATTTGGAAATGACTTAATGCTATCATTTTTTCAAATATTGAGTTAAATGATATTTGAGTTAAAATTGAGAATAATTTAAAATAGATCGTAGATATAATTGATGCATACCTGGAGTGAACTTTACTCCCCACCAGACACTCATAGGCATAACTCCATGATGTATAACATGTAATGTTGAGACGTGAGTGAATTTTTTGCGTAACACGAAAAATATGGTATCAGAAAATTCTAAAAACTTTGAAATGTAATACCACCATGATAAATTGGCCATCTATTATACGTATATACAACATATACAATATAGATTATTGCTTATTCAACATTACATTACTTAACAATTCGGATAATCAATAATTATAACTATCAGGCAATCAATTTGCAATACATTTGCTTTAATTTAAGTTTACAATTATTTTATTAACTTTTTATCATATATTTGGAGAATTCAATTTTGATAGACTTTTGAATGTTCTTATTTAGGATTTTATGGATTTTCGGATCAAGTTTTCTATGGTTTAAATATTTTGACTATAATTTGAGTAAATTGTATGCATATAAAAGCTAATCATGCATTTGAATTATTTTATAAAATAGATCGTTAATAAAGTTTAGAATTTAATTGTTTGGAATGAAATGATTTTATAGAACTTCAACTTAATATTTATTTAAAACTTAAACTAAAAAGTTAATTAAAGTTGAGTTGAATGTAAAAACAAATTAGAAGCAAAAGTGATTAAAACTAATGTTATTTTTAGAGCTTTATTTCCAGAATAATAATATTGTGTATCTTTTTCTCAATTAGTTTCCAACAGAGGAAAAGGATTTATTCAGTGATTGTCCACAACTTATATTTAAATTAAACAAAAATAGAGCAAAAGTTCGAAACTGAAACTTATTCTCAATAAATAAAAATAAGTTATAATTAATTAATTAATTTTAGTCATATATCCGGTAAAAATATAATTGAGTGAATTCGATAAGATTTTCCACTTATTAAAAAAGAAATAATTGATAGGAGTTATGATAAGATAAAAATCATTATAAGCTTAATAATGAAAAGGAATGGTATATAAAGAGAATCCCAATAAAAGTCCATTTAAGAGAATTCTTAATCTCATAGAAATGAAAATACTTAAAGATCTTTTGCTCTTAATGTATGAGAATTGAGAACCGAATAGAAAATTGAAAATCCATTTAAAATATTGAGTGAAGACTTACACCAATGGCTTCAATAGAGTTTGAATAGTCAACGGGTTGGCATTTATAGTTGTATTTTCCAAACCATCCATAAATACCAAGTTTTGCGAACATATAAACGCTGATCAAAACCATCGAAAAGTTATAGAAAACCATTAAAAAACGAATATTGAATGGCTCGCGATCTTTCATTAATGTCGGGCCCAAGTATTTAACCAAATATACATATGAAAAACATATTCCAATTGTAGGCCACGGACTCTGCATTAGAGGCCATTCGGCTACGCGTGGATCTGAACAATTCAATTATATTATTCTATTAATTATTTATTTCCATTATTGAGATTACAATTAAATTCAAAAACATATAATTGGTTTAAAATTGAAATAAAATTAAGTCAATTCGAAGAAGGATTCCATTATTTAACTAAATATCTGAACATATTTTACAAAAAGATAATTTGATGAAAATTATTTAGATTGAAGTGGAAATTGACTGAATCAGGATTTAATGTTTAAAATTACAATTATTTGGTTCAATGCAATCAAAATAAATGTTTTGGTCTTGTTTTCTATTCAATACTTCAATTATGATTCGGATTAAAGAAAGTAAAACTTTTTAGTTTTATCCAAAAGAATGCTATTAAAGATCTACTTCTGAATAAATGTAAAGAAAATGAATTAAATGAATAATTTGTATGAATGTTTACCTCCGTGTTCGAGAGTTGAGTTATAGAAGTGTTTGAAACCATCGATTACAATCTGAGCCATTATTTATATAAATTGTATGAGTTATGTCTCAATGACCAGAATCAGAGGTCAGACCGTCTTATCCTAAATAAAAATAAAAGTAATTTCGTTATTAAATTATTTAATTATATCCTAAAACTTATGGACTCATCAGAACTATGGACTCAAATCCTTCATCGCATATAAATTTGAAATTATTTCCTCTATTGAGGCAATAGTTTGCGTGTTTATAAATACAAATAAATGGAGATGTAGTGAGAGTTAAATTATAATTATCTCAATTCATAAATAATAATTACGAAAGTAAGTTAACGAAAGAGAAGAGAGACGAAGAGAGAGTATTGAGTGAAACATAATTAATTCAATAGATAAACCGCCGGAAGGACATAAACCTAGTTTTTCAGTTCTCACTCTATTTTTATAGATATTTTTCACTCCCGGACAATAAATTCATTTCCATTTTATTTTAGTTAAAGTTAGCGCTAACTTATAATCAAATTAATTAAGAAAAATACAACTTATTATAAAATGAAAACAAACTCAACTCAAAACGGATCTTAAGAACAATTCCTGTTTCAGTAAAGATATGTCTAAAAGAGTTGGCTTTGACTATGGATTTAAATGGGATTAAATTATTTTTGCATTGTTTGAGGTTAAACTATAGTCTTCTCTATACTTTTTATATATTGTTTCAACATTTTAAGAACAAGAGATCATTTTTGAAGCAATTTTATAGAAACCTCTTTTCAACTTAAGTATGAACTGATTTAAAAGCGCTCGAATACACACTCATGTCAGCTGACACTCAATACACTCCTAAACAGGTCTATTACTAACTCAACACTACTTTTACTCTAACAAATGATTCCGGGAACAAATCTCGAAAACAAAGTCTCAAAAATATGATAAAACAACATAAAAAAGAACCAAAAATATGGTCAATTGTAATATTATGAATACAAATACCGGTATATAGTATTTGATGAGAGTCTAGTCGTGCTTGACTTGACTTGACTTAAACTTTTGTAAAATAGACTGATGACTATTGACTAATAAACTCCTCATTAGCCTAACCCGAGGCTAACATTTAAATAAAGTTTAGATAAAATATTATGGTTTTCAATATATTAGACTTCGAGTTTATGTAACGGTATTTTGAGAAAGAGCTCGATTCATAACTTTATCAGGAAATAAAAGACAACACATTCATAAAGTCCTAATAAAATATTTCAACAAAATTATAATTTGATTTTCTTGATAAAAGTGAAGGAAAAATTGGTACAAATTTGATATTACTTCAAAATAATAATAATTGTCGCTCAAAACTAAATGATTATCTTTTGAAAAAATATCTGATGTTTTCGAAATTACTTCTGGTTTGTCATCAATTAATGGATAGCTTATGAATATGAATGCATTCGAATCGCGAAACAGTTTATATTATTTATCATAAATATTTGTGAATTTCAAAAAATTAGTTCAAATCAAAACAGTGACAGAAATTGAATGAAATTTAAATAAAAGCGTTTTGCGAAAAACTGAATTTATATTTGATTTGTTTATTAAAAATAAGATTCAATTGTTAAGATTGAATTTGAAGAATTGAATACTTTGGACAGATCTTAAAAAGTTGTGATATTGAGTTGAAGAACACAAAATTCAAATTTTAAGATAACTTAAAGTCAATAATAGAGTGCAATACTTGTGACCTTTTGGACAGATATCGAACAGTCAATTATGAAATCAATACTTCAAAAGTAACGCCAAAAATATTTTTCAAACGCATGAATGCTTTGTAAAAATAAAAACCAGATAGAAATTGAATCAATATTTCTAGAAATGACTTCAAATAAGACTTGAATTCAAATGAAATATTCAATTAAAACATGAAATCGATATTGAAATAAAAATAAATGTTGGATAAAAAGTGTGATTAAATAGAAAATAAATAATTTGAATGAATGCTAGCTTTTCGACAGTTGAGTCTTTATTGAAGTGAAATAAATCTGAAATTGAAATAAAATAGACATTCGATTGAAAAGCTATCGTCTGTATTGACCTAAATATCGAAAATTAAGGGATTAATAGTGAGAAACACAATAATCGATAAGTTTTATCTGCAATTGAGTGTTCACTCTTTGTCTCTGAGCTCTTATTTTGTTGAGTTATTAGGACTTTATTTGGCTCTCAGACTAATCGTTCTTTAATCAGAAAAGTTGAGCATTCATTTCAATTATTAATATATTTATTAGAATTCGTTCGTTGAGTACTTTTATTCAATTTTTATAAATATATTTTTCAAATCAAATATTTTTGGCTTTCATTTTTGCATTTCTATGTCCTAAATGACAAACATGTATATAATGTTTGTTTATATATGAATTGAGAGTTCAAAAGTTCTAACATTTTTATAATTGAAGACTTACTTAATTTGTTTTGAAGTACAACAAAATTGATTTAAAAAACTTTTTGAAATCTCATTTTTCCCAAATCATAATTTGGTTTCAATTTGAATGTATTTCAAATTTAAATAGAAGAGAGAATAATATAAAAATTGATTCAAATTATAGTTTAAAATTCAAACCGAACTATAACTGAATAAATAAATTAATGGTCTGAAACATTTTAATAGTAATACAAGAATATAAGAGTCATATAATATATCGTTAGAAATAAATCAAATAAAAAGAGTTAATTAACTGTTTTGTGTTTGAAGCTATTCGTCAAAAATGATTCATTTTATTTATATAAATCTCATATTATTTTCTCGAAACTAAGCCTAATATTTATGAAAAATTGACTCAAAATTTTACTCAAAATGTAAGTAAAATATGGATTCAAAGAAGACAATCAAATAATTTAAGATTAAAAGAAACAAAATATGAATTCAAACTTAATAAATAAGAGTATTTTCTATATTAATAAAACTGAATAATACATCAAATACTAGTATAACAGAAAAACTTCGATTTTTTTTGCAAAAAAAAGTTCTTCAATAATAATAGATATAAAACTGATATCATATAAATAGAAAACAAATCTAATTCTCATAATAAATGAATGCTATAAAGTATGTTAATATCGATAATCGATATCATGTGCTGTTAGTAAAGCATTTTCCATACAGTATTCGAATAAATATAATTATTAACATTAATTATTTTAATCAAATTTTCAACTCAATAAATAAATAAAAACTTAAAACTCGTGTCTCTCATAATTACTTTTTGATTGTCTAATGTTTAGGTGAAGTCATTTTGAACTAAATTTTTGAGAATCTTATTAAGAGTTGTATTAAAATTGATCTCAACTATTAGTTAATGAATAGAGAGTTTACTTCATTGAACATTCATTTAAATTAAAGATTAGAAAAAAGTATTGTTGACAATGCTTAACAAGAGTTAATTAGCAATTAGTTTGAATGCTATTTAGGTAAAAAAAGATAAAAGTTTATTCTGAGAATAGAGTCGACTAAATATCATATATTTTTTCCGGCGATAGGTTTGGAAACATTAATATAAAGCTCTATTTTGTGGCTTTTATTATATAAGTTTTCATCGATAGCTTGAGAGGAGGTGTGTCTCAAATATTGTGTTTGACTGTATGTGAACTCAAAATAATATAAAAGTTTTATAAATATAATATCAGGTCATTATTCGGACATTAACTCAAATTTAAATACGAATTAGTTATTAATGTCTCGAATCTGAGAAGATTTCATTTCTCAACTTTTTTATTACTTAAATATCATTTATTTTGATTATTAGGCCTTAAATCAAAAGGTTTTTAGATTAATATTTGAGATGAAAATTACGAATACTTAATAAATATAATGAGTTCAGAATAATTATATGTCTTTATAGATAATTCAAATCGTGTTTCAGTTTTTTTTGAATCAATTGTAACTCATATTTATTATTATTACTTAATTATGTTATAAATTAATACAATTGAAGACATTCTATGACTTTAGACTACTCTAAAAATTGTTATAATTTCTGATTCAAAGCCAAAACTTCTAATTAGAGCTCAAATAATAGAAGTTTTATTACTAATAAATTATTAGTATTTATATTGATTACGAGTTTATTATATTTTAAATTAATACAAACCTAAAAAATATATGTATTTTTACTTTGAAATTATTATAAACGAAATCTTAATCAATGAGCTCTTGAAAGAAATATTTAAATGAGTTCAACAACAAAAATAAAATTCAAACTATTATAATGTGACTCAAGTTTTGAATGCATTTGAACTCCAAATCTATTTTTGTAACAAATATTTTGAAACTATTTTCACATTAAATTGGTTTATGTTTAACATAATTATAAATTCAATATTTATTTTAGAAATACTTTAGAAATCTTTAGAAAAGAAACAATGAATTTGAGTTCAATTATAATTATTTAAACTGAAAAAGCCTTAAAAATAATTAACTTCAACAATATTTCGAAAAAATCAATTAAACAAAATATTGATTAAAGTTATCGTTAAAAATCAAATAATTTATCACAAGATTATAAATTAGATCAACAATTCATGAATAAATCAAATATAAAGTAATTTTTCAAAAATATATATGAAAACAAAAATGAATACCTTTTGAGTGAAGAATTGGTTTAAATTGAGTTAAAAGTCAACTAATATTTATATTTTTCAAATAATAGCACCAAAACATCATTTAAATTACTATTAATTTTATAATTTAATAAATTATTAAACACTAAGAAAATCAGAAATAATTTATTGTTTATAAAATTCAAAATATTTAAGTTTTTTTGCACTCAAAATGAAAATTTAGAAAAAAATGTGAGTTTTATTAAAATTATTATTTTATTGATTATGAGAATTGATTCGAATCGTTAACTAAAACACAAGATATAAACACATTTCAATTCAAATAAATAACTGATAAATAACTAATAAATAATTAAATGAATTAAATATATTTATAAATAAATTAAATTTTTTAAAGCGATATATTATTGATATTGATTTGAATGAAAACGTGAAATACAGCTTTGGGTTTATATTGAGAATAACTGTTAACTCATATAACAAATGAATGACTCCCTCAACAGTTCTATAACTGAAAGCCGGCGAACAATTCTATTGCATTTTATAGGGTATTACTCAGTATTACTCAGAACCCAAAAAATGAGTGTTACAAACACTATGAGAGCAATGCATTACACAGTTTGTGGCGATTCTGTAAACTCAACGCAAGCGAGTCTTTAGGGTCTGCCTCTTCTCTTATACGCTTTTATGGAGTTTCGATTCAGCTTTCAAAGCATGCAATTTGTAAAGCCTTTTGCTATAAAGGCTTATCTCCAACAAAAGTTTATTCAAACCTTTTTAAAGCTGTATTTTGACGATAACCTTCCTTTACTTCAGTTTAAAATAATCTGAATTTTGGTTTCAATACTTTAAGCCTTAATAGTTAAGTACCATTTTTAAAGTTTAACTTTTCTTTAAAGCAATATAAGCGCCAGATTTAAGTTCAAACAAAATTCTTGAGAATAAATCTTAGTACAACTTTTTTGGATAACTTATGCTTCGTTTCACTGAAGGTAAGTCTAGATTTTAATTTTAAATTTTTTCAAAATAAAGTATTCAAATATATATAGTTTTTAAATATCAAACATTCAAATAAAGTTGAAGTTTTCGAGACTTACTTTCAAGGTTTTCAGTCACAGAATCGCATTAAAGCTCAGATAATCAATAAGTGATTCTTAATTCAACATTGAAATAGAGTTACACTTAATTTGCGTTAGGTTTTTATGGTTTTATTTCTATTTTCTTAAGCAAATCAATGACATAAAAATGCCAAATGTTTAATATTGATTCGAATCTAGAATTCAAATTACGTTATTTGAGACAATGTGCAAAAATTAATGGGAATTTCCAAATACCTTGAAATCATTTCATAATATGATTAATTATCTCGTAATAATTTAACCAGAAAAACAAAAAGAAGTTCGAAAGTTTCAAAGAAATCAAATAAACTTAAGTGAAATTTTAGTTCACAAAAAGCGTCGAAAGCACACAAAAAAGTGAAAGACAATAAATTTTTATTATTTGTAAACTCAAGTTTTATATTCTGAAAACAAATTTATTTTTAGGTAAGGAATCCTCACATCCTCTACCAATTATTTTCACATTCAAATATTGACTGACAATAACTAAAAATAAATATTGCATTGAAATCAAGTTCAATTTCACTTTTGTATCTTTAAATGGAAAATCACTTCAAAGTGAAGTCCTATTGATATTCTCTCATAAATATTTAATTTTGTTCTTTTGATAACTTATTGTATGAGTTATTAGACTTTGAAAACATATTCCATATGATTTAATATGCTTTTGTTATAAAAAGTTTTCTCTCTTCAACTTACTCTGTTAGCTTTTAACATAAAGAAATAGTATTTGAATAACGTATCCATATTTAATATCTATATCTAGCTTCAATAATTGAAGAACAACATTAGCTCAAGCTATAAGATTCTCAAATAAGCTCAAAAATAGTAACTTTTCTATTCACTCAAATGGAATAAAAATATACTCTCAACTGAACCGATAAAATCAATATTCAAGTATTTGTCCGTATTTTGGTCAAAGAGTAAATAAGTGATTTTCGATAAAATTACTAATGAATATATTTCTTATTATAATCTTAAGCTAAATGGAAAAAAGCTCATGCTTTTCGATATGAATAATAGTACTTAAACAAATCTTAAACATATCTCTCGTGAACTTTAACACTTCGGTTAACCTATATGTTTAGTTTTGACCATATATTTGAACAAAACACCATACATTGTACAAAATAATAACTTTATTAAAATTTAGAAGTAGATAAATTTGAAGCTATTTATGGATTTGAGGTTTTAATAATCATAATTTATTATATTGAATCCAACTATCAATATAGAGATGTTGGTGTATTTATTTTTTGAAATAACAATTTTCACAATAATATACGACTATGTAGTTATGAAATTCGCAAAAAATCGTGATTTTTAACGGATCAAAATAAAATTATAGCTTCAGTTATTAAATTACCTATAATCTGATTAATACGCTAATCTTAGTTAATGTTATCAGACATTTCTCAATAGATTATTGTTATTTGGTTGCCTATTGAGTAAATTCAAATGATTGACATATTGTTGTCAAGGATAAAATCTTATTATTATAATCGTTCATTTTATAAATTCTTGAGAAGTTCATTACTATAACCGTTGGAAGTAAAATAACAAATACTATTCTTTGAATTAAGGTTAAGCTCATGGGTTTGTTGATATTGGAAAAAATTGTTTTGTACTTTACTTTATCTACGGAATAGTACTTAATTATACTCAATTCTATTAAAAATTCTCAACACTTTATTACTTTACTTATTTTTTGAATTGAATTTTTATCAATTAGTATTTTTGTGTAAAAATTTATGAGCAAAATCATTGAATCGATTGATTTGTAGGGAACCGAATCGGGAATGATTAAGTTAGAGAACTTAGTTTTATTGTCTAAGAAAGCACAGAGATATCACTGTTTGATATTTTAAGAAATATAATCGAGACATAATCATGTAATAAGAAAAAAGTGAATTCCTAAATAATAATCAATCAAAAATCTATTCTATTTTTCAAAGTTACAGATAATAATACTGATTACGTAATAAATCTGATTTGTTAGTTATGTTTACACAAACGTTTTATGCAGTCAAATCTTTGGAATCAGTTTATTCATAAAATTACAACAATTTTCAGAGTTTTCTAGTTCTTGACACTAAAAGAAAGTTTTAAGATAATGTGTTTTCTTCGAATCATGCTTTTAAAAATCTAATTATCACTGTTTTTAGTTAAATTAGAGATGCAGAGTATTTACAATTAAAATATGGCAATGAATGCCTATCATTAAAGTTTGAAAAATAATTATCATAATTATATCCACTTAATAGGATATTTGATCGAAGATTCAACTTTTTCACTTTATTCCATATGTTTAATGAGAAAACGAATAATAAACTTGCAGTAATATGATTCAAAGTAAGGTGAAAATATTAATTTTAGCACTAATTATTTTATTTCGTGAAGTATTTTACATTCATAAAAAACAGTGAAGAAAGCAAGTACTTAAAAGTTTGTCACTAACGGTACTTACAATTCTTAGTTATTTTTATAGAAGCCTCAACAAGATCAAATTAATTAACATTTACTGTTACAGTAGATATACAAGTATTTTATTGTTCATTAAATGCTTAGAATCCCGCTCTCTATCATTAAGGTTCGAATATTCTAAAATTAGTTTGTTTTTGGGTCCTCAAAAATGGCTTTATTTCCATTGAACTAATGAACTAACTTAATAATGAACTAATTTAGACAAAAATATCCCTTCAGATGAATAATTTAATGATTAATTTGATAAAATTCTCCCTTCAGATATGCACTCCTTCTGATACTCGCCTGAAAGTTTCAATTAATTATATCTTCAGGAAATTAAAGATAGTCGATTTATTAGAGTGTATAAAATAAGGACCAGAAAGATAGTCATCTTTCGCAACCACCGAGTTTTCAATTTCTTGTCTTGACTGTCCTGTCGATTCTGAAACTTTATTTCACATTAAAAATCAAAATTGCCACCTTTTCAAGGACGATTCAGGGGTTTGATCATTACTTTTAAGCAAAATAAACAATCCTTTTTTCTCAAATCGATTTGCGTAAACTTAATTTTTTCACGAATTTCCGAAAATCATAATGATATCAGAAAATTAAAACGTTATTGTTTGAAAGGTTGAAGTTTAAAGTATTATTCGCGAAATGTATCTAAAAATGATACAAATCTACTGTTGATTCCAAGTACTTAATGAACATGTTTTATCCCGATTAAAATAGTAATGAATCATTGAATGAATTCACAAAAACTTCTCAACTAATTAATTAATTCTCTGTTCACATCTATCGACAAATATTCATTTTATATTGTATTTGATTGAAATGCCTTGAGTTGAAATATTTGTTTTATTTTTTCTGTCTTTCTCTGAATCAAACTATTTCTTATCCCATACCTGTTTAAGCCTTAGAGGCAAATAAGGAAAAATTAGGTTTATTGTACAAATCAGTGCATTCGCTAAGTTTACACACTATGTATTGCATAAGAAGGAGAGAGAGGACTGACGAGAAAAATATGCGATGTCTTTGTTATCGATGCTAAGTATATATAGTTATATAAGAGTGTGTTCCGGGTTTACTTGCCGTCGAATTAAATTACTAATTAAAAATGGGAGAGACTTTTCTAATGCACAAATCGTATTCACTATTTGTCACCCCCTCCCTAGTTATTACATTAATTTATACGCATAAAACTTTTTTTGGTTTGAGGGTCTATTAGATAGGAAGAGAGGAGAAATTGGAATTAGACTAAGTGCTGATTAAACATATATTTAACAAAACTTTTATCAAAAATTCGTGACTTCATTTCAATAGATGGTTAATAAGGTTTCTTTTCAATTGAGTTTTTTGTTAATTTATTGTTGAATTTTAATGTTGAAAATACTTTATTCAACGCATAATAGATTAGATAGTTTTGAATAACTTTTTATTAGTTTATTCAATAGAAATCTTTTCAAATATTGTATTCAACTATTCAACAAAATAGGAAGACTTACCTCTTAATGAAGTGAAACTCAATTTAAAGGATTCGCGTTATTGAAAACCAGGAAAACGAATATCAACTTCTAATTGCCGCAGATAAAAGTTTTCCGTTACTTCTATTTTAATTGGAATTATGAATTATTAAAAAAAAATCAATAATAAACTTTTTCACCACTTAATACAAAAATATAATTATCATTTAATAAAATTTGTCCACATTTTTGATTCACTTTTTTGCTAAAAAGAATTGAAACGATAGAATGTGGTGAACAAGTATTATAAAATACAAGTACACAAAGACTCATATGACTTATATATAATGATAATATAACAACTCATACACCAAATTCGATGTCCCAAATTCACAACTCGGTGTCAGAAATGGCTCTGAAACGGCAAAAATTAGAATCAACTGTTCGTAATACTTATTTCACTCGTCTATATCTCTCTCGCGGCGTTATTTGATATAAAAGAGACCTTAAGGGCAACTCTCGAAAACAGGTCTCTCTAGAAAAGAAAAAATCTATGCAAGACTGAAGTTTGTATAATTTTCAAAACTATTTCAAACGAATACAAGTTCTAAAAATGTATATATTTTCTTGTATAGAGTGTATATTGTATGGTGTGATGTGTGTGTGAAGTCAGCATCACTTCTAATCATGACCTGTATTTTATGTGCGGTGAAAACCTTTTTTCTAACTTATATAAACCCTTATATAAGATATGCTGTATTTTATATAACGGACTTACAAGTGCTGTACTTTTTATAGATTTTTAACCCCCAATTTTATTTATAAATATGCTTTAAAGTGTTCCCCTTTTTTATCGTCTCACAAAAATGCAGTTCTTATTTAGCTTAATAACTGTTTGGTCTAAACTGGTTGTGTTGTATACTTATATGACATGTTGAGTAATAATTATAAATGTTTGGAATTTTGTGTCTCTTTTTCTAAATTTTTTGATTAATTTTAAGACTTGTTTTAAAGTAAACTTTCATTTATTAAGTTTTTACAAAAGTTTAGTATAATGCCAAAAATATTTTGAATATAGTAAAAAAAATTATTTTATGAAATAAACTTTTAATAATTTTTATGATCAGTTTATTAATAAATTTTTTAAACAGAAAATATTGCAATTCTATAATAAGAAAAATGATAAAAATGGTTTAATTGCATAAATTCAATAAATTATGGGTAGAAAAAATTTCCACACAAGTTCATGTCATAGTTTCGATTGAAATGTATTTAAATAAATATTTTTTCTTCTACTTTTCAACCCTTTAGCAAAATAGTATTTAAGTATATCCTATGGAACCCCTTCTAAAAGAAAAAAAACTTTGAATTACACTTGAGATTCAACTTTGTTTGACAGTTAATAACTTTTTCTACCAATTTCTATGAATTAATTAAATATTTTCACACCAAAGAATAATCAAATAAATCCTTTGATTGAAAAATAAATTGCAGATAATTTGAATACATTTTTTCAAATAACTTTATTGCCAGAGTTTCAATACCTTTGAGAAAACGGGTTACAAATTGAAAGAATTTCGACAATATTTGAGAAAAAAATAAAACAATAAAAGATTAAGAAAAGAGAATATTAGAATTCTAAGCAAAGTGAAACTTTTGTTGAAAGTTATAATACAGTACATGAGCTGCATATAAATAAAGGAGAAATTTAAGTTTATGGATCACATAAACATGTAAAAATTTATACATTAGCGTGAATTTTGATTTGAAAATCGCTTCGAGAGATAAAAGATAAAAACTTTTTCTACTTCCGATTCGCATAATGAAAGGCTAATGTTTATCACTTGGAATATATTTATTAAATCAATCATTTTGTGCATTAATCAACTACTTGTGTATAACCTGTGGCTTAAAATATGGGAATAACCTATTTCTCAACTTTAAAGTAGTATTAAAACCATTCCTTTTGGATTTTGATTTGAAAGTAAAATATTTTGGGCTCTCATTAGATATTATGAAAGATTCATATCTTGTTGAAAAATACCTGTTTTTACTTTCAAATCAATCGATTCTTTTCATCTCGATTTTAATAGAAAAATCTCGACTTCATTCATGAATATTTTGCCAGAAAAATCAGTCAAAAGAAAGTTTTAATTTTTTTCCTTACATCAAAGATTGATTTTTATAGAACATATTTTTACATATATTTCATAAACAATAATTACTACTTTTTATGAATTTTGTTTCAAAACTCATGACATTATTAAATACATAACTTTAAAATATAAGAATTAATGAAGTTTTCAATAAAATTATCCTGTTATTCATTATTGAGGACTAGAGAATACCGGTAGTGAACTGAGTATAAGGTTAAGCATTAAACTTATAATAATTGTATTTGAATACAAATATTTAACTTAATTTATTAAACCCGTAATTAATACAAAACTATTTATCATAACTTATGAGTTAAATATAAATTATAATGTGAGTTAAGGTGTAAATCAATTTTAAAGCTTTATTATGAAATCAAAGGTTCATCTTTTGAGTTCATTTCCCAAAAGCTTCTTATTTTGTGTGTGATTTCAACGCATTCTTTTATAACATAATCAAATTTACTTATAGATGAAGACTTGTTATCGAAATAAGTTCTCAACTCTTTTTTGGCCAAATCATTAGCATTTCTGATGTCGTGTTTATCTATCAAATGATTGACAGCATTCGAGTCCAAACAGAATTCAGTTTTGATGTCTTCATAATTACAGTCAATACATTCATAGGGAAAATAATTAAAATGCTGGTGAATATGAGTTTCAACGGTTTCGTCTTTGATTAAATCGCTTTTTGAATGTATATCAAAAACATTAGACATCATAATACAAACCGGACAATGAATTCGTGTCACATCGCGAGTCATTTTAATCAAAACTTCTTTTTCTTCAGTTAAATAATTTAGAAACTTTTCAATCCATTTACGGATGACTTTATAATTGTTTAGATTTAATAAATTACTGATTTCATTATGAGATGCATTATGAGAACGAAATTTTGCAGTTGTTGTGAATTTGAGATCACATTTTGCACATTCAATAAATATATTACAATGTATTAAATAATGATCAAAAGCTTTATCATAATTCTTGAACTTTTTATGACAAAAAACACAGACAAAAACCAGTGTTGACTCGTCTTCTGGATCAGAAATCGATTCTTCACTTGAAGAAAGTGTTTCTGTTTCTTCAATCAATTTATTTTCATTTACTTTTTGAGTTAAATCCTTATTTAGCGCTTCTTCTAATTTCTTTAGATTTTCTTCTATTCTATAAATAACTGTTGTTTGAGTTTTAGGCAATTGAGTGTTTGTGAAAGTGATATAACATTTATTCTTAGGATCGGTTTGTTCTGAATTTTTAAAACCAATTAAACCTTTATTCAAATAAATGGGAACAATAGGTCTCAAACGTTTTGTTGGTGGCAATGAATCTAATTTCGTTTCCCTCATCGGTCCGGGAATTGATTTACGCTTTTTAGGCTTCATTTTTTCATCAATATTTTGCTGTTTTTTCGTAATCTTTTCCAATTCAGTTACTTTTAAAGTGCGAATCGATCTATCAATTTGTTCTTCTAATTTATCTCTATCTAAAGTCGAATCTTTAAAATGCTTATCCTTTACGTGAATTCTCATCATTGGCTTCACAGCTGTTTTGACCCTATCTTTGATGTCAGATAAGTCTCCACTTTTCCGACATTTTTCATATTCTTCTTCACATTTAAGACACTCATAAGGATAATAACGTAAATGTGGATTAATATGATTCACATTATTTCCAGAATAATGAATATTAATGTCTCTAATAGTGATCTCATGAGGTTCAGAGACCAGAGATGATGATCTGCCTCTCGAGTACGGATCATCTCTTATGTCATATACCTATCAATATTTTCAAAATTAGTTAAATTCATTAATAAATTCCTTTTAAACACCATCAATAATAGATTAAATTAAATTAAAATCAATTTATAGGACTTCTTCTGTTTCCTAAAATAATTCGATTAATAATTAGGTTTTTGCTTATTCTTCATAACACACATGTAAAGTTAGCTTTTGTTGAGAGCCAAGCCTTGCAGTGAAATTTAATTTGATGGTTAAGTAAAAGTAATGTAGACTTCACCGCAAGAACAAAAGCAAACTTCATATGTGTTAAACATATGTCTTAATTCATTAAACCTTTTCTCAAACTCAACTAATTTATACTTAAAATTACAATAAATTATGGAATTATAGATCATTTATATTAGTAATCGATCTTCTGTTCAACTTTTATAAAGATTAAACATGAGAAAGTGATGGGGAACACAATTATAAGATTTTTAATTGACATTTTTGTTCAATATTTAAGGCTTATAATTGTGGTGAGACATCACATAAAATGTTGTTATGTTTAGTGTTAACCATAAGCTGAGCTTGAGTTCAACTGCAGCTCAGTTTTGAAGCACTTGTGAGCACGAATTGAGTTGAAGCTGAGTGTATTGAGCTATAAGCTCAAGCTTAGCTCAAATAAATCGAACTCAACTCAATTTGAATGACTGTAGAATTTAACATATTTGTCTAAAATTCCAATTAAAATACTCGATAAAAAAACAAAACTTCATTATTGAAATAATTCTTCTGTTAAACAATTATTTTCAATGAAAATAAAACATTTTATATTTTCATTTGTAAACTGATTTGTTATTTTCTCACTTTACAAAACTTTTTCAATCTTCAGCTCAGGCTCAGCTCAAATTGAGTTGAGCTCAGCTCGAGCTCAATTGACGATAATTAGTCATCAGCTCAACTCACAGCTCAAGC